>CAJQZN010032826.1:0-21292 GCA_907164685.1 Colias eurytheme
GTTTTCTCTATATAAGAACCATCCTCGTACTTCAAGGAATATAATAAAAAAAGAATTATCGAAATCGGTTCAGCCGTTCTCGAGTTATGCGCTTACCAACACATTTTGCGATTCATTTTTATATATAAGAAGATCATTATTTTTATAGTTTTTTCATCGACTACAAGAATTTAAATTAAAAACCAAAATAACATCGTATTTGCCTAGAAATCGAAGTTTGATTCCATTTTTATGAGAAGTTCTGTTATAGAGGGTTAGCTAATAAAACTGTATTAGACTTCTTTCTGATAGTAAAAGAATTATCGAAGAAGATAGTTTTTGATAAACTTTCATTCTGCTGCAAAAAGCTTTTCCTCACATGACTTCCGAATGTTTTCCGATCGGTGATTTTATAATAATATGTAACCTACCGTTAGTTTGTACACTTTTGGGAGCAAAGTGTAATTTACGTAACTTGCATTCGTAGATTGCCTAATTTGTTTCATATAAAAACATTCCAAATAGCAAATGTCTAATTTTATACAAGTATCTATCTATCGCTTTTCTTGTGAGGGAACGTTCCAAATTCTTTATTATTTTTTTATAATTAATTCCTTATTAACTTACAGTAATATCTTGCGTTGTACTCATTAGTAGTTATAAGATATTACTTTCAGTGTTTATGGAAAGATTTTTTTCGAAAAAGTAGCTATGAGTTAGACACGTACCTATACACAGAATATCATAAAGCTTCATCCGATATTACTGTGATCTGTACCCATTTTGTGGCGCCGCAGAGTATTTGCATTTTAAACAGATGTGCCGTTTTGTAAACTCACGTTTAGGAGATGAAATAAAATTAAATAGACCCTAGTGATAAGTTGGAATGAGCTGATACTGTGAAAATTCTTCGTCACAGTAAGATGTAGAGCAATTTATCTACATAATAAAGTGACTCTTCTTTAAAAAAAATGAATAAGTACACAAGCTTTGGCATAAAATAATTTTTGTAACTAATTTTTCTATTATCGATACCAAACCTTACAAAAATGGTTCAAATCTAAGATAAATTACATTAAAAAAATTACACCATATGGTTATCTTAAACAAAAAAAAAAATCAATTTTTTATGCAAATCTTATATATAAAAATGAATCGCAAAATGTGTTGGTAAGCGCATAACTCGAGAACGGCTGAACTGATTTCGATAATTCTTTTTTTATTATATTCCTTGAAGTACGAGGATGGTTCTTATGTAGAGAAAACGTAAATATTATGTACCACGGGCGAAGCCGGGGCGGACCGCTAGTCTTATATATAAAAACTAGCGACCCGCCCCGGCTTCGCACGGGTGCAATGCTGATACTAAATACACTACAGAAAAATTGTGAACGTTGTATAGGTATAAAAATATAGCGGCCCGCTCCGGCATCGCAATTCGCACGGGTATAAAATATATATATAACGTCCCGCAATTTTTAAATCTGTAATATCTTCGAAAATATTCACTTAAATCATGCGGTGTAAAGGGCCATATAGATCTATATTAAATGAACAATGTATCCATGGTATTTAATTGCTTAAGGATTAATGCTGTATTGGTTAAAATCGCTTCGAAAATTAGCCATTATTTGTCGTAAAAAGTAAATGACAAAAAAAAGTTATTGTGGGTTATCCATAAGAGATAGACATATACCATCGCGGACTTTTCTGTAGACCTTTTCAATGTGTATAATACTTAGTACATTATTTTGATAAAACTCGTAGGGTTCAGCCTGCGTTTGCAATGTAAGCGGAATAAATGTAATTTTTTACGACATCACATTAGAAACCTCAAAAATAACAGTACTTCTCCACTACTTAATGGATATTATTATACATATAAACCTTCCTCTTGAATCACTCTATCTATTAAAAAAAACCGCATCAAAATCCGTTGCGTAGTTTCAAAGATTTAAGCGTACAAAGGGACATAGGGACATAGGGACAGGGAAAGCGACTTTGTTTTATACTATGTAGTGATGAATCGCAAAATGTTTTGGTTAGCGCATAACTCGAGAACGGCTGAACCGATTTCGATAATTCTTTTTTTATTATATTCTTCGAAGTACGAGGATGGTTTTTATGTAGAGAAAACGTAAATATGTACCACGGGCGAAGCCGGGGCGGACCGCTAGTTTTTAATATTTATAATAATATGTCACATCTGCGCCATAATCTTTGCCGCCATGATGCAATACCCCAGTTATTGCATCGTGCTCATTCAGTCTGCACATGCTCAAAGACTATTGACTAAGCCCGCAGAGGCGCCAAACGTGTCAGATGGAATATTTGAACGATCAGCCGGTTCTTGATAGAATCGTGTTCGATTATGAATTCCTACTTTGTGGCAGAGTTAGAGATATGTAACGATAACGATTCGTATGTTTATCACTTTATTGAGATAAAGGAAAGAGAAAAGTTTATTTATTCGTTTGATCTTTTTTTACCTAGCAACAGGATACAATAACAAGGAAAAAAAGGAATGTTTTATTATAGTAGAAAAATAGATACAGTATTCCAAGCATCAATTATTATTTAAGTAAAGTTATAGGTACAATATAATAACTTATTTTCAATACCTTTTCATCTTTGTTTATAATAACAATAATTATATATTTATAAAATAAAGTTATAGCTAGTAGCATCTGCGAAATCTAGTTTTAAGGTAGGTTTTAGGTAAATCAGTACTGTACTACTGCATAAAATACTAAGACATATAAATTGAGAATAAAGTAGGTACTCACCTCATTAGATGACCCACCTGCTCGGTTATCTGCTCTTTTATAAAAAAAGGTACTAAAATCAGCCTAAATAAGACCCTTAAACTTACATCATTTAGCTCATTGTTATTCCATAAAGTGTCAATACAAAAGCTACTAAATACCATTAAAACTTGAGTGAAGGCTGCTAAGTGGCAGTTAGCGATGATTGGGAAAATTCATTAACAAAGGAAAATCCATTAGGTAATATTACCGCCTCCATTATCAACGTGAAAATGTCAATACTTATCAAATTTCAGTGCTTTTTACGTCTTGGGCGTTCAAGTTTTCTTTGGATATTTGTTGTTGAGAATCGTTTCAAGCAATTGATAGCGTTTCTTTATTTCCTTAGATCAATAAAGAATGTGTATGTTTGTAACTGTTTGTAACGTCAATGCATGATCTCAACCGTTAATTTTATTAATATACAGTAGGTAGGTGACTGTTCCACTATCCTCTTTTTTTTTTGTGTGTGGTGTCTCTCAATGTTAGCCAGAAGGGCTTCTACATTTTAACGCGGACGCGGGGGTGAACTGAAGGTTCACCCTGGTAGTGACATGCACAAGGGCGTCCCCCCTTGACGGGGACCACGAACCTCGGCTTGAGCTGTCGCTTGAGTAGAGGAGGCCAGAAGGGCCCTAATCGGACGGGCGCTCACCCGGGTCCACTATCCTCATGAATGCATCACGATTTGAAATATTTTGAATATAGTAATGACTATAATATGTGAATATGGAAACACATTTCACACATACATAAATCCTCAAATTTTAAAACATCTAACCAACATCTACAGGTAAATTAGCTTGGAGAAATTTTTGCATATGTAGTGGTGTGTATATTACTCAGATCTTAGAGCGCGTTTCCACTATATCGTTCTGGCCTATACAAAAATGTTTCGATATCCTAACATTACTATTTAATTTTATACTTATTCCTAGCAACACTTTTGTTTTCAATAAAAACAAGTTTAAAATTTGAAAGAAAATGGTTTTGACTTTATAAAAAAAAATATATCATTCAATTTTACGTCCTTGAGCAAACGACAAGGCGACTACCGTGAAACAATAAAATATCGTGTCCATAATAATTTGTTTCATAATTAATATTTGACCATAATAATTACGAAACAAAACAAATAAATAAATCGTCACTTGATAGTGGAAAGTGGAAACACGCACAAAACCAGAATAAACCAGTTTACGCTGTCCGCAGGTGCCACGTGCAGTCGTTTGGTACCGTTAGAACATAAAGCACATTTCATTCAAAAATTATAATTATTATGTACGTAGTTTAATTGATAAATTTTGTATTTTAGTAAATAAATTTAGTTATTATTGTTATAATATTTGTTGAAGTGAATTACATGTCCCGCAGCCGGAGGCCCCAAATGAAAACTCAGATGTACTTAAAAACTACATTTAATAGCTAAAATGAGACTTTTACACCCATGTCTGCACGATGCAGACCGGAGTTAAAGAATGAATTTATACAGTTTAATAATTATAAAGACGTAAGCTTGGATGCTAACTAAGGGAAATCGCATCCACATTCTATTCCCGTGCGAACGGCGTATTCAGCAGTTTTGTATGAAGGCAGGGCCATAACTAGTGTTTAATTTGTGTGTAAGTGTTGTAACTTTATATTGTTAATTCAATATGGCTCCAGTGTTAAAACATGGTCGAGGCAAGCCTTTGACTTCTCAAACTAAAGAATTAAACTTTAAATGTCGTTTCTTTTTCAGGTTAGTAAATTTTTCATTTTAGTAACATTGTTAATGTAAAAGTTATATGTATGTTAAATGTGCAAATATTAAAATAAAGTCTCATCTTTTTCAGAGGAGAAACACATGTAGTTTAATTTAAAATCCCTTATATATACAGGGTTACTTGTAAAACACCGGCAACCTCGCAGGACAAGATAGCTAACATCATAAGTAACAACATTTCGACTTTTGATAATTTGTTAGATTTTATTTTCATACAAAAATAAATATTCATTTAATTTTCCGTCTGAATATTATAAACTCTACGCCTCCCAAAAATTACGTAAACAAAAAGCGAACGAGAGGGGGAAGGGGGCGTCGCGTCGTCCATCCGATAATTAATAGAACATAGACTTACAAATGTAAGGAGAGTACAATAAAAGTTTAAAAAATCATTTAAAAATAATTTATTGCGTTATGCCAAAAGTCGTAGAACAAATGTTGTTACTTATGATGTTAGCTATCTTGTCCTGCGAGGTTGCTGGTGTTTTACAAGTAACCCTGTATAAAATAAAAACTAAAAATAAAATGTTGTTTTATTTTATTTGCTGACCATACACTACTACAAACGCAAAAATTTCTCCAAGCTAATTTACCTGTAACTAATTCGAAACATCAAAAGATCTGACATTATGTAATCGTCCCATAAAATTAATCATTATTCTTCCATAGCAATTAAGAATAAGGGTAGTAAAGTATATTTAACATTAGTTAATATAAGTATTACGTTACATTCTATAAAATTGCGTATACTAATTAACTACAGCTAATTGGTTGTAAAATGAACAAATGCCCTACAAAACCATTAATACGGATACTCCAAGCTGAAGCTTCATCTTGAAGTAACGACTGGCCAATTTCTCTTGAAAATATGAAACTCGGCAATTCATTTTTATCACAAAGCCGTCGAGTGAAAAATACGAAACTTCCAAGACGCTTGTCATTCTTAACTTGTTGAGGAAACTCAAAGTAACGAAGTGCTGAAAATTCTGGGGCTTATACTTTGGGCGAAATTGACAAGCCTTTTAGAGTAATTGCTGGGAGATATTGGAATGCAAGGGGTAAATATGATGGGAATCTGGTGTTCGAAGCATGACCTGATTACTCGGAGGTCACATGTTGAAAAGATAAGCTACCCAGTCTTTATCCTTACAGATATTGTGATCGAGATGGTAAAGAAAGTTTGTCTATTGAATATGTTTCTTGATCTTATGTCTGAATCTACAAATACATATAATTTTTCGCAAACTAACTATGATTTGTAAAAAATACTGTCTGTGTAACTTTCATAATTAGATTTTGTAAAACTTAGGTACCCAAAATATCTTTAGAAATGTTTATTTAGTTAAAGATTACATGACGAAGCGTGAAACATGTTCATCCATACTAATATTATAAATGCGAAAGTAACTCTGTCAGTCTGTCTGTTACTCAATCACGCCTAAACTACTGAACCACTTTTCATAAAATTTGGTATGGAGATATTTTGATACCCGAGAAAGGACATAGGCTACTTTTTAACCCGGGAAAATGACGCAATCCCGGAAATCCCACGGGAACGGAAATTATGCGGGTTTTTCTTTGACTGCGCGGGCGGAAACCTAGTTATATATAAGTACCTACGTATTATAGTATCACAGGTTTGTTCTTAATCACAGTTTATCTTAACCATCCGTTAACCGTGAAAACGTTTAGCACAGTGATCGATTAAACTCTACCAAATGAGGCAGGCGGAGTAATGTATCCGTTAATACCTGTAGCCCTCTGCCTGATTGTTGATATTTATTGAAAGTGCTTAGGAAGGCACATATCGTATACGTACATTATATTATTATGTATTTAACAAGTACTATTTATAGGTGTTGTTTCCAGAAAGTCCTTATCTGTATACAGATATGGACTTTTAACCAGATTACTGCTTTGTTAGATAATAAAATTAGGTAAGTTAAATTTGTTATATGATTATATGTACCAGGATTAAATATTTTTTTACATCAATGGAAAAAGAAACACAAAATATTATATCGCATTATTTAATACTAGCTTTCCGCCCGCGGCTTCGCCCGCGTTTACAGAGAAAAACCCGTTCCCGTAGGATTTCCAGGATAAAACCTATCCTATGTACTTTCTCGGGTATCAAAATATATCTATACCAAATTTCATGCAAATTGGTTCAGTAGTTCAGGCGTGATTGAGTAACAGGCAGACAGACAGAGTTACTTTCGCATTTATAATATTAGTATGGATTATTTAGTTACAACTACGAAAAAGTTAAAATTAAAATTTTCTCTTTATAATAAACTAGCAAACCCGGCGAACTCCGTTTCGCCGCACCAGAGACACCTTTTCTTTGCTATAAACCTCACGGAGACTTCACTACATAGTATAAAACAAAGTCGCTTTCTCTGTCCCTGTGTCCCTTTGTATGCTTAAATCTTTAAAACTACGCAACGGATTTTAATGCGTTTTTTTTAATAGATAGAGTGATTCAAGAGGAAGGTTTTAGTGTATAATTTATTAGGTTTTAGACAAAGCAGGCGAAGCCGCGGGCGATAAGCTAGTATTTTTATATAGGTAGTAGAAGAATATTTACTTGACAAACTTCTAAAAAGACAAATTCTTAGTTAGATGTTTGTTGCAAAATTTCTCAAGACTGACTGATAAGTTTTAAATGAACTATATTTTAAGCTGATTATATTCAAAAGTTTTGCATTCAATAATAAGTTGAATGCAAAACAATTCTTTGTTGTTATAAGTGTGTTAGTTCTTTTTATGGAAACTCCGCTTTGTGAGGCGTTTGCTTGAATAAATTTTATAGGGCTGTCTACATATCACTTTTAAAGCTATCTACATCTTATATATAAAATTCTCGTGTCACAATGTTAGTCTGCATACTCCTCCGAAACGGGTGGACCGATTCTCATGAAATTTTCTGTGCATATCGGGTAAGTCTGAGAATCGGCCAACATCTATTTTTCATATTATGTACCACGGGCGAAGCCGGGGCGGACCGCTAGTAATATATAAAAAAATGTGTGCGTGTATACACGTAAGAAGTGAAACTTCTTTATAACCTTATTTTTCAAAAAATAATTTACTATATGCAACTTGACAGAAATACGTCGAATCACGCGTATGGTATTTTTATAAATTCACGCGCAATGGTAGGGATAAGACAAGACGGCGCGTAACGGAAAAATGTCACGCGTAACGAAAAAATGTTACACTAAATTGTTTTTCCAACCCCGATAAAGAAGTTTCACTTCAAAAATATTACACAATATTGTTAACTACTGAAACTGTATCGATTTTGCTATAAAACCTAACTGAGGTTCTATGTAAAAAAATGTGTGCAAAATTGTTTTAGCTGGGTGTTGATAACATTAAAATTCGGTTTTTGTGACCATTTTGAAATATTTTATTGTTTGGTACTGTCCTATCCTGATAAGTTTCAATGGTATTTTAGTATATTATCCTCTTATAGGGCGTATTCAGAAAGAAAGCTTGAAACTTATAAGCGCTTATCGGCGCTTGTCATGTTCATATATTTTCCTGTCAGTGCTGTCAACCCGCGCAGGAAAATATTGGTTAGGGAGCCAGGTGCAAATTTGGTTAACTATTTCCTCTCAAGAGATAATTCGTCAGACGCATGAGAGTATAGTATTATAAAGCCTCGTGAACGTCAGCTGGCGCTCGGTTGGGGGGGTGAGCGGTTGTAGCCTCCCACGGACATAGGAAAAAAAATACATTCATTCATTCATTTCCTCTCAGCTAAAAATTTGTCAAATTGTAGCTAACCCAATATCTCAACGAAAAAAAATAGTCAGCTGGTTACAACATGGTGTATTATACGTCAGCTGGTGTCTCGAACATGAAAGTCAAATTTAAAGAAAAATTTATTTTCCGTTATTTCCTCTCAAACAAAAATTTACCTGATGATAGCTTATATGTAACTGTGGATAAATATATATGTCAGCTGGCTGTATCTTGGTGGAAAAACCGTCAGCTGATACGGGAGGCTACAACCGCTCTTCCCCCCAACCGAGCTCCAGCTGACGTTCACGAGGCTTCATAATACTATACTTTGATGCATTTTACTAATTACCGCTTGAGAGGAACTTGGTCATAAAATCTGCTGCTGGCTCCCGGACCAATATGACAAGCGCCGATAAGCGCTTATAAGTTTCAAGCTTTCTTTCTGAATACGCCCATAGAAAGTACTCCTTTGTCAAGTTCTTAAAAAAACTCATGACACCTTGTTACAAACTAAAACCAAAGCCTATACAATTAAGCATTGGAGAAAAGAGAAAATTACAAGGAAAGCGGACAAAGCCACAACTCACAACTAACACTTTCGAACTAGAACAGACCAAATTAAATAAATTATTCTGTCATCCTTGTGCGACACAATGGCTGTTCAGTTACAGCGACAAGGGTTCAACACAATACCCAGCAGACGGCGGATGGAACCGTGTCACATTATTGATGTGTAATGAATAGGTGTTCTACATAATGTTAGTCATGGCTGTCTTGAATTTGTGACGATTTTTAAATGTTTTAAGTGTTAATATATAGAGTATCTCTTTGGAGTTGTGATAAGAGCACAGATTAAAAAGGACAATACTAGAGCCAGAATCCCTTTTAATTAAAGACGTAACATAATAAATGTATTATTTTCTTATTCCATATTTCATGTGCTACTTTAGTGGTGTATGTATGTAAAAAGATTTAAAAGCGCTTCTAATGTCTTGTTGAATAAATAAATATTTGAGTTTGAGATGTAAAGGAATAAACTATTTTAAAAATATCAAATCATTTCTTGCAAGTGGACTGCATTTTCTATAAAATCAAGAATATGATATTATATTATCAATACGATTTCAAGAATTCTTTAAGTACCCTTGTTATGCAACTCAGACGTGACCTATTATTAACTTAACCATCTATTACTCCACGATATCTAACTCAAGTGACATTAAGTTAAACCCAGCTGTTCTAAGTAAAAAGGCAATAGCTGTACACCTGCATGGGACAGGTGATTTAATTATACAAGTACATTTATGAATACGGCGTCCACTGGTGTAGGGAACGTTTCCATTATCATACGATACGGTTTACAATTTTTGAAACTTCTATGTATAGGCGAGTTGAGAGTAAAATTTTAAGATCTTGAGCAATACCGTCACGTTACGGAGTAAAGCGACGATTTTGGTATTTTTTAATCATGCAAAGAAGTTTCACTTGTTTCGTTTTATTCCTTATATTTCGTTTGCTCGGCACACACGATGTTTTTTTATTGATCTAGCGAGGCCATAAAATCGTCTTAAATTAGTCTTTTTAATTTTAGAGCTTCTTGTATTAATTGGTAATTCTGTACACTGTTATAATGTACATTGTACCTATAAGTCTTTGTATTATGCTATTACTATCTTTGTATAATCTCTTCCGAGAGTATAATGATTTAAAAAGACTTCATGATTTTGATACGCTTTATGAACTTTTCCTATGTTTAGTTCACCTGCGCACGGAATATCGAATTCTGAGCTCCTTTAATAATCAAATATCAAAGTTAATCAAATTGTACTTGATTTTATATTTATCTAATCCACATTGCTTTATTTTAGATACCAATATTCGTAGTATTTCCATAACACTGGATATATACAACACAGAAAGCGCAACATATACACCTCCTACAACAAGTATGTAACCTAACTTTACAATTTTCTCGTGTGACAATGGAAACGCGTATATTTTATTCTAGCGGTCAATATGCACTGTGTGTGAACCCATCGATGTGTGATGTGCTTAATGTGTGTGTGTGTGTGTGTCTGTTTACGGTTGAATAGAAAAATATCGTACAATAAATTTTGCATAAATACAGCTCTACAAATGTGTATATGGAGTTAAAAATAAATGTATTGGAAAGTGTAAGCTTAGTATTGTCCAATATAGCGTGAAAAACATACAAAAAAGTCTGAAACCTCTTTAAAGGTCAAAATTGAAATTATAAAGAGAAAACACCAAACTTAATCACTGGTTTCTCAGTACTCTGTTAATACATTGAATAATTAATTAATTAAATGTAATAATTAACTAAAGGTATTCACAGAAAGGGCTGAAAGAGGTAAAGGATAATAAAACCAATTTGTTCTTAGAATATTAAATATTAAATATTCCTCCAGGGATATAATAGAATATTATTGTATTTTTTTAAGAAATTCATCAAGGCTTGAATTATTTTATTAACTGTAAGAATATATAAGAGTATACTTATTATAATAAATATATAAGATACATAAAACGAAAAAGGGTAGAATTATTGTACTTTCATAAAATAATTACTAACATAATGTACAGAGAAAATTTTAAAGCTTCAAAACAGTAAAACGATATGAAGTTATTCATATCGTTACGGATAAAAATAAATCCTATGATTCCAACTGACAAATAAAATAAAAATGTCGCTTCAAGTTGGTTTTGATAAATAGCCCAATTATAAATCGAAATTACTCACCAATTTTTTCAAACACAATTTAATGCATCAGTAATTGTGCCAGCGTTTCGCATCTAATTTCCAATTTACGGCAATTAGTAAAAGTATAAAATAATTTTCACCGTTAAATCTACATGATACATTCTTACTCAAATGGAGCGTAGAGCGCTGGCCGATCCATATAGGTTTGTATTACAGTAGAACAACCATTCAACGTCGGCTGCTCGATAGCCTGTGCTCAAACGGTAATTAAAAAAAAACATTTTTTTTGTGTTCCGACAACTGTCAATTTGTCAGTGTCAAAACTCATTAAAAATTAAAATCGAATTCTAAATTTAAAACTTTTTTCGCACACGGCTGATTAATTTGTTTGCGTTGCATTCGATTTTTAAAACGGGATCAAAAAGCGCGGCAACATTCAAATGTCAACTGTGATATTCTAAATTTACATTTGGACGGAGCCGGTATTTGAACGTGGAGTGACATTCGCGGTTCACAACGGTAAATAAACATTTGCGAAGTTTTTTTTTTAATTTATTATTCATATAGTTCACTTGTCATTGCTAAATTGAAATTACTTTTTGTGTAAGTGACTTCGTTTGATTTTAGAACGTGATTAAATTGTTTCCATTGGTGTTCCGTGTGTGAGTATAGGGTAAACACTAACCGTGCCTATATTTTGTAATTTTTAAGGTATTCTTTTTTTTATTATTTTAACTGAGAGCCTTAATTATCTTTGAATGTGTTAGTAAATGTTATTCGTAACATTCTAATGAATTGTTTAAAAATACCGTGTGTATTGAGTATTGTATTGAGTATTACCTATATTATAGTGTAAAATTTTCGTTAATTCGTTTACTAAAAAAATATAACCTGCTGGACTTAACTCACATTGCTGGCGTTCTAAGGAAAGAATGTTATAAATATCGATTTATTATTATCAACAGAAAAACTCATAATTCAGAAATAAAATATTTGATTACATATACGTTAACAGGGCGGATATAGTGCATTTACCCTACTAGCATGTGAGTGTGTGTGACAAGGCTTTGCCCGTAATAGAATTAGTGATAATTAAATTAAGCGCATTCGTCGTATGTCGATTGTTAAAAAAAGTTGTGTGCTACGTCGTCTCTGTAATTTGTAAAGGTAATTTTGTGTAAAGGATCCGTTTACGGGGTATGTACCTTACTTTTTAGTTTATTTTATTGTAAATTTGAAAAAAAATATAGCAGGTAGATTGTAATTGATAAATGAAATATTTCTAGACGTTTCTAGATTGTTGACTAGGATATTAATGAACAGTGTAATACTTTAGTTATAGATTTAATGCAATAGTATATTTTGAGCGTATACCTACCTACCTACGTTATAGTTTTAGCTAAGATTTTATATCGTGTAATTAATATTAAATGCATTTAAATTATATATATAACTACATATTATATACACCAAGTTTTCTTTCATTAACTTGTAATTTGAGATTAAAACTTATAAGTTTAGTAATAGAATCCAGAAACATTGACATATTAAGTAGGTATGTTAAATTTTTAGCAGTTCTACTAAGTCCATATTTAAAAAAATGCGATGATAATAATCATATATTGGTAGAATTTTAGTCGATTTTCTCTAGATAGCATTGTGTATAGTTATAGCTTAATATTTTTTACCGTTCGTCGACTTGTAAATCAGCTTACGTGTAATTGATTTATTTATTAATTACTAGCGGTACGCCCCGGCTTCGCCCGTGGTACATGTTTACGTTTTCTCTACATAAAAACCATCCTCGTACTTCAAGGAATATAATAAAAAAAGAATTATCGAAATAGGTTCAGCCGTTCTCGAGTTATGCGCTAACCATCACATTTTGCGATTCATTTTTATATATAAGAATAGTCTACTAGAGGTCCGCCCCGGCTTCGCCCGTGGTACATATTTCGCAATAAAAGGTAGCCTATTTCCTTTCTCGGGTATCAAAATATCTCCATACCAAATTTCATGCAAATTGGTTCAGTAGTTTAGGCGTGATTGAGTAACAGACAGACAGACAGAGTTACTTTCGCATTTATAATATTAGTATGGATGTTCTAATGATTGAAATGTTTTACATAAAATTATATTCATGTAGTTAGTAAAGTTTTTGTGAAATAAGTCGCCCATCTTATAAATTTGGCTTACGTTATTATAACCGGAATATACACGTATCACTTACGGGTATAAAATAGTTTATTTCAATCGGCCAAGCTCGGAAGCATTTAGTTTTAGTTACAATGCTGGAAAAGACTGCCACATCGGTAATATTTTTCATACGACTTGGTACAAACATTCGTCTATAATGAATGAAATCCTTACAATTACATGATTCATAGAATTTCCATAATTTTTGTTGGTAAAACTGATCTAATGTTAACAATATTAGTATAATATTATTCACGAAAACATTTTCATGTTCATATTTTTCGATGCTTAATTTTAATTTTATATTACAGATTGCTGAGATTGCCTTACCGCAGTTTTTTGACATAGGAAACTAAAATAAACGTAAGTTTTTCTTTTTGTTACATTCAAATACAATTTTTCCAATTTCCTATCATTGTATTCATTGTATCATATCTTTTAAAGTACAGGCAAAAATGAGTTTTCTACATCTATTCACATTTCAGTCATTTATTATACCAAACAACATAGACATTTTTACCTTCTTCAATGCACTAACTATTATAAAAATAATTTTAAACAAGCAAACTACGCTTTGACAATTGCGTAAAAATTGTCAATTTTACATCAAAAGGGATATTCAAGCGTTCCATTATTTCTTTGATTTGACTTTGTTATTTTTTTAACACTATTTCTAGGAAATAACATCCTATATCAACGATATTGCTGTCTTTTGTTATTTTATTACAAAATTTCTAGGAAATAAAACATAGACCGTACGTTATTAATTGTTCATTCTAAATTAATACTATTGATTTATTTACTACGAAGCCCTACAAATGATTGAACTAAATAGACTGTCGTTACCACAAATACGAGTACCACAGATATAATACTATAAGTTAATACTATGAAGCTTGGGTATATTTGTCTATGCTATGAAGTAATGTTCTGCTGCTGCAATATTGAAACGTTTTATTAATTTAAACACAGAGATTTGAGACTGATTAATGTTAAGTTTAAAAATAAACCAATAGTAATTGTGATGGTTATTTTATCTGAATTTTTGAATGTATTTTTGACGTGACATCGTCTTATAAATTATAATTCGATAGCCGGCTGCACGCACGAAAAAACATGACTCATGCGGCGTTACCTCGCTCTGAGGCGTTCCATGTAGGCTTGAAGTGCAAGCGAGAGCGCGGAACGAGCGACAAAGAAGCACAATCGGCCGTTGTCACGTTCAACTATCGTCAGTAAACCGACTTTACAGACAACCAATTTTTATTTAGAAGTTTTGTCTCATTTAAAAAGTTACGTTCATTTTGTATCAAAATATTTAGATAATTTTTAAATTCTTTTCGAAATTCCTTTGAAAAAGAGTCGTAAAATATTACAAAGCTATAGATAATATAAGAGAAGAACAATATAATAGTTACGAAGGTAAACCTATTTCTTACATTATAAAGTGCTTAAAACTATATCTACGCGGCTCTACTCATAACAATAATATTAACTGAAATTACTTGTAAACTCTTACACTAAATACTAATTCGGATAAATATTAATACCTACTGCTGTCGGAGAATTTAAATAACTCTCCATAATTAGGTAGATATGTGAAATGATATTAAATAATGACAGTGCGCACACCTTGCGCGGTCGATGGTAGTACCGAGACTATATCATCGAGCTACTGACTCAAGGAATATAAACCAAAGCATGGCCCGTAACCCCATGCATTTCATATCAATTCGATATCGATACTATGTTGTACACCATAGAGTTCATTGTAATAGGAAGGTATAGCCACATAACAACTACCTACTCTGTTGTTATTTGTATTATGTTAACCTTCTCTAACACTAGTACCAACACAAAGCTCTTATAATATCATAATACAAGTGCTTCGAAATAGCCTATCCACTCTAAATCAGGTATATTTACTATCATAAAGAGATCTAACGACATCAAACGGACAGACTGTGTGTTTTAGCTTTGTTTGTATTACCTTTATGGTCCTGAAACATATGGCATGTGACGTCATCCATTGTTTCAAACAGAATTTCTGGCCAAAGAACTGATTTACGTATTCTATCCTTAGAATTATGAAAAATAAGTTCTTTCCTTTAATAAGTTAAGTGGATATTTATCATTATTTTATTGGTTTAGCTTTAATAGTATTTTATAATATTGTGGTGAATAAAGCGTTATTTCGAGTACATAATTCATTTGTTAATATTTTCACCTTAATTAGATTCGTAAGGACTATTCTACTAATATGACTATAAAAGTTAAAATAGTCATTAATATTTTATTTTAACCATACGGGCCATCACTTTTTATATATCCAATCATTGAGAAAGAAAATTGAATCCATTAATTTAATATAGTGCTATTTGATCCCTAATATCATCACTTAAACTCTATTAAATATTAATCAGAAACTGTGGCATCTCGTATTATAGATGTTGAACGAGAGGTTAAAAACTACATTATTCACTTACGGGTTTCAGTCTTTTAACAGATTGAAACCGTGATTTATCCTTTGGGATAAATAATAATATGCTGCACAAGTCAAGAAGTCTAAAATGAGAAATTTTTCCCGTAATGTCTGCTATTTTTTAAAAATTAGCTAAAGGATTACTTGGATTTAACATTTAGGTAGCATTATGACATTTCCGAAAGGAAATGCCTTAATTAAAAATAATAAGTAATTTATATCAAATTCTAAGTACTAGAAATCTAGTTTTTACCACTATACTGAATGCAAAGGAAGCGATCTCATAGTCTAATCAAACCCACTTGACCCTTTGTGTAGTTTCAAACTTTCAAATGAACGTTATATCTTAATTTATTTCGCGGTTAGATAACTCGCTATCAAATGCATTTCAAACTTAAACGAAAATATTTATTTATTCAAGAATAAATCTTCTAGAAGCACTTTTGAATCGTTATTATAATTTTTTTACCATTTTACCTTAGGATAACTCAACTAGGAACCCTATAGTTGCTCTTTAGAATACATGTGCATTTCTCATATTATGCAAGTATTTTACGAGTATTTGTTACCATAATTATTTTTATTTTAACTCTGGAAAACTATTCGTTGAACAACAAATAAATCTCTCCCAATTAATCCACATTTTACTTGATAGAGTAGGTTTTGAACTCTCATTTCTATCCAAATTCCAATTAGTAAGTCTCTACCACGAAAAAAACTAAAACAATAAATGCCTGAATATAAAACAAATATGTTCCCGCACTATAAAGTTAGTAAGTAATTAGTCATTATGAAGTTCCTAAACATAAATGTATCTCTTTATAATATTCGTATACCAAAAGAACATGCTTAATTTAACTCTAAAAGCTCTCATATATTAATATCAATTTAATTACATCATGTTAAATGAAGCAAACCTCAAAGTTTGACATTGATCCCAATGTCATGTAATTAGAGGGGGTGAATGTCCTCGTTGTGTTTTCACGTCTTAATACTGGTTGAACGGAAAATCTTGTTAACCGACTTCAAAGAAGGAGGTTATTAAATCAATGTGTGTATAAAATATTGTCAGAATTGCACAGTTTTTAGATAGGTATGTTAGTCTATACCACAGATAATATAATACTATACTAAGCTATGGAAAGAAAAGTTCCCGTAACTTATATGGGTATCATTTAAGCTATCACCAATTTAATTAAGTAGTTTTGTGTTTCTTAAATAATAGGGTTTGTCCTCAAAATAGTAGATCTGTCACCAAAATGTAGTCACCAAACAATGCAAAATCAGTTCCACAATAAATCACCTAAAATCCTGAGATATAAGGTCTAGTACCAAATAAATGTTTTTGTATGTATTATAATAGGTGTGTCCTAATAAGTATTTAAGCAAACTAATTTAAAGAGATCACCAATAAATCATATTATGTTACTAGAAAATTGAATTAAGTTCAAATAAAAAATTAGGGTTGTCATCAACGTTTCAACCAAAAGATTCTGCTACTTAACTAGACTCCCAAGGTTCTAAATTTCCACTGGTAGTATAAATTATATTTAAATAAAATTTTTAGCAGAGTAGTAAATAAAACAATTATTAAAGTCAAAATAATCAATATTTGTTGTAATAATATAATATAATTATATTTATTCTTAAAAATAATAACCACTGAATAATCAGCTCTGGTTTAATAGCTGGCTTATGGCTAGCATAATTGTAGATAAAACACTTAATTAAAGTTAAAATAATCAATTTTTAAAGCGCGCCAATTTGTCTCCGCCCCTTTGATCATTTTTTCATTAAAATTATAAATTGATGTATTAAATTGGTAACGAATACTATTAATTTAATATCTGAACAAATAAAATGTTACTACTGTATTGGTGACAAAATATCAAATAAAAAGGAGTCGCAGTCAGGGATCGATAATCGATTTATTTGGTGACAGATCTACCATTCTGAGCACAGAGCTATATATTATTTAAGTAACAAAACTGTTATTATAAGAACGAAGTTTATATTCATGTAATGCAATATAATTTTATTGGTTATCGATCTCTTATTTTACACATATATTAACATTAATTTGATAATTCATACCTGGGAACAATTTCTGTTTATCTGAGAACGAAAATATTTCGTGGTGATAGATCTATTTATTAGGTGATACAACTTGATGACAAATATAAATTTTGGTGATAGAAAATATAGTTCCCAACTTATATTACAAAACTAGCCGTTCCCCATGGTTTTACCCGCAATACTCGTCTCCTATTGGTCTAAGTGTGATGATATAGCCAACTTACCTTTCTAAATGGACTATCTAACAGCTAATTTCTCAAATCGTGGTTCCTGAAGTAAGCGCGTTGAAGCACACAAATTCTTCAGCTGTAGATAGGTAGATATATTTTAGTGCAATATTTAGTTTCGAAATTTTGCTCAAACCATTCCACAATATAAACTATTAAATTGCCACGAATACGCTACAAGGATCTGGCAATTTCACTTAATAAGATTCAGTACAAATTAAATTTATCGGGGAGCTCTCAGCTGCATACAATTACATCAAATTAGCTGCATCCAGACCCGGTATTTGCGTCAAACTGAAATCTTAATAAATTCCTCTCCATCTTATTTAATTAGCCGTTAGTTGGATTTTATTTAGTCGGAGCTTTCTCGACGTACATTTTAATTCATTTTGAAGGTCAGTTTTCTGCAGTTTTTTGGTCGATTAGTTAAAACTTCAAAAATAGAGTTCATATTATTGTTTGAAACAATATTGCTTGTTGTTTAAAGGTAATTTATCCTAGGACACGTGCAATTTTGTGATTCAGTACTTTTGTTTCATTTTAATTTGAGATTCCCGCTTTTTCAAGATGATGACATGAACAAAATGGATATATTTTTGGGTATTATGGTATTATGTTATAAATTTTGTCATAAGTGATAAGACATCTGATTCAAATGCTGTCAACCTAAAAAAATATCTTTAAAATCGTGTCTACTTAGAACAGCAGTTACAAACCTTTAAAGTTTTTCCAAAAATGTTAAAAATATGTCTATTCTAATTAAGTAATTATTTTTGCAAATGTTAAGACATAGTCTGTTTCTATCTCATCATAATGTATGTTTTACTCAGCTAAGACACATAATATAAGATATAATTATGTCTTCCACGCGTTATAGAGACAGAGAAAGCTTTAGTTAAACGACGTCAAATATATTATTATGAAGGGTCAATTAATACTATGACACATCCAGAAAACTGACAAATAGCGAAATGATGAATGGTGTAAGTCTAATGGTAACAGCGTGTATTAATTAATAGAACAGATTAGTAGTGATTTATACATTGAACTTAATACTTGGAAGGACTAAAACTATTTATTCGTTGTTATAAAACGTTACAATAACGACTAAAGAATATAATCAATAATCATACAATTTGATGATTAGAAGTTATGCGCTTTCATACATTTCAGGGGTTTATTTTAATTTATCTATCGATCAAACCACATGGGCTATCTATCACCAAAAGGATTTTTCAGATCAGACCATTATTCCTGAGATTAGCGCGTTCAAACAAACAAACAAACACTTCAGCTTTATACTATTAGTATAGATAGATGTGACAAATCGTGTGCAGCGGTTAATCACCCTAGGTCCCAAGAGGGTGTGTGTTCGTTCTGGAACATTGTGTGTGAAATGTACAATATATTTTTACTAGCGTTTGGATTATCAAATGTATTATAACATGTAGATTAATATTGTAAAGCTGATGAGTTTGTTTCGTGGAGCGCGCTAATCTCAGAAACTAGTCTAGTAAATTCGAATTGAAATTTGTTATTGTTTTGGATAGTTTTTTTCGTAGAAGGCTATCACGCTATGACCAATAGGAGCGGGCGTATTATTTTTAACTAGCTTTCTGACCGCGGCTTCGCCCGCATAGTAAGAAAACCCGCATAGTTCCCGTTCCTGTGAGATTTGATCCTATCTCAAATCTCAAGCTATCTCTGTATATTTCATCCAGATGTATTCAGTGGTTGGACGTGACGAAGAGACAGACAGACAGAGTTACTTTCGAAATTATAATAATAATTATTGTAATGTAAGAAATATGAGCAAATAATTGTCATTGGGATGATACATAACAGATGTTTTAATTAGGAACAAGCCACAGTACAGTACGATTCACGAAAGATGACCACAAATGGCGGACGTCTGCGCCCGTTCACTCATGAAAAAGACAAAATAACATTTTAATGTTGGTTAAATAATTTATTTTTTATTTATTTAAAATTAAATCCTCCCGCGCCTCACCTCGCATCTCCATAGGGACCTAAAATATGCCTTCTGCGCCGTAGTCATCTTTCGTGAATCTTACTGTACGTCGCTATAGTAACTAATCTCGGCTATAACTCCCACATAAACGTAATGGAATAGCTAAGATTAATCTATTATGGTAAAAATCATTGAAACCACAATACAAAGTACGTAAAACTACAAACGAACCTCGCTTTCATTACGGAAAACCACACAAAAGAACAATGTGAAAATTATTATGATTGTTAATTGACTTGCATTTAAAACTTCCCGCGCTAAAGTAATCAAATCATAATCTTTATTCAGCATTTTGCCAGTTCAAATCGTTTTTTATGAATTGCAGTCAATGCGGTTAGTCTGTAGTGTAAAAAGAATGGAAGCCAATGCTTTAATTATGTTCTTTACGTTGTTCAGTTTAAAGGGAGTGTGGAGAAAGGTTTAAATAATGAACTAATAAGATATTAAAGCGCATTTAAATAATCTAAGTAAATAAATAGTGACAAGATTTTTGGTAGGCGTATTAAAGCATTAAAAAAAAACCTTAATTATTGAAGTGAAACTTCTTTATCGGGGTTGGAAAAAAATTTAGTGTAACATTTTTTCGTTACGCGTATCATTTTTCCGTTACGCACCATCTTTTTCTTATCCCTACCACGCGTGATTAGACGTATTTCTGTAAAGTTGCATATATGTAGTAATTTTTTTTTTTTGAAAAATAAGGTCATAAAGAAGTTTCACTTCTTACGTGTGTACACTAGTACACGCACACATTTTTTTTTTCAGTAGTTACTCTACCATGTCAAGCGTTATAATTACATATTATTATATTATCTTTCTATGCTGGTTTTTAATAGTTATTATATTTCGATTATTATTTGTAACCATCCACGGTTGTTTCTAGGTCAACCTATAAAACTTGCCACTTATATTTTCTAAAATATAGAAATCAAATTATTATAAGTAAAAAGAACATTAAGGTCACAAAAATTTGGTTTATAAATATATCATTGATTTAAATTAGAACTATTAATTTCTAGACCAATTTTAGTTGTGCTAAATGCTTACAGCTAATTGCAATTAGCCAGTTGTTAACTGCTTCTACGTTTCATTACTATCAAATAGGTTTCTGTATTTATGTACGATGGCCTTCTTTAATTATTATCAGTAAAATATTTCGAAAGAAAATATAATATTGCACGCCTCATAAGCGAAGCGTTGAGGTGGGTAGGTACTACTGTCACTTCGCGCAAAACATCTGATTTTTCAAACTTAAA
>CAJQZN010032828.1:0-13692 GCA_907164685.1 Colias eurytheme
AAAAAAAAAAACACTTGTCTCGTCTATAATTTATATCTTCCCAAAATCATACACTTGTCTCCACAATGTGACATCATAGACCATAGACATTGTATACTGTATCATATCTGAAACAATCTGTCATATTGTCGCCAATCTATGCGGTCTGCGGGTGTGACCCAGTGCCTTGCTGACAGGCGGTTAACCGATTGAAGTGTAACCGATACTATAATCTGTCTTTTGGCGCCGGCGCACATTCTTGTCTATGTTGTGTACAATATTGGAGGATTAGGTATTCCATAGTCTATACACTATATCTATATTATAGTATATTTTTTATATAAACAATATTCCGTAGTCTATACTAATATAGGGCGTTCTTTACTTATCGGAGGGAAAAATATAAAATACACAATAGAATTAAATATCTGATGAGATATATATTTAGGATCTATGAAGAAATTGTCGGTATATTGTATGTTCTGGCTTATCACCAAAACGATTGAACCTGTTTTAACTATAATACTACAATTAAAAGATGTATGTAGGTATCTATTTAATTTGTTAAAATATTTACGTATTGACTGTTGACCGTAAAAAATCTCACAATAAACATTAATGTGAGCTGTAAATCTAAATTAATGCCGACAGCAAATTTTGCTAATCCAATCAAATTATATTATCTCGCAATAACTCGTCATACACAAATCAGACGCACAAACAATTGAATTTAAAAGCAAGTGTAAAATGTAAACTCCCGTTCAACTAGGTTTAGACACAAAGAGGCTTAATAATATGGTACGATCCTTAGAGAAATTTAAGGACTATCTCCGGGGAGACATATAATTTGTATCTATGTCTAAAACCATTTGAACTAAGAGTAAGTACGTATATTTACTATTTATTTAATAGATACTATTTGGTACTGTTTATTATCTACTATTTCACTAGATATGGGACAGAAAATATTATCTATATTCAAAATGATATCCCTGCCAAAACCATTGGATATTACTAACAACAACAAATTATTCGTTATGCATCATCGTCTTAAATTAAACGAAGTTAATTTTCACCAATACCTACTCTGAAAGAAAATATTACAGCATTCCTTCACACTGCAAAGGTATCAGAGAAAAACTGAAAACTAAGCAAAAAAAGCGCTGTAAAATGTTAATCCTTTTTCACTTTTTATTTGACAGGGTTTTATTTTAAGCGCTAAATAAGCTGAATATTGCAACACTACGATGTAAAACATGTCCGCCCCAGGCTTCTGTCGGGTTAGATTCAACGAACCGACGTAAAAAGCGCTGCGATAAAAACTTTTTAAATATTCTCGTATGCCAAACTTGGGTATTTATGTAAGTCTATTGTACTTTTTAACATTACTTATTTTTACTCTATTTTTATAGAAAATTATGTATAGGTTGTTTTAAGTATGTAGATACTTTAACAACCATTACGAAGAGGGCGAGATTCAATTTAAGGATAAATAAACAAAAACATCAATGCTCGATTCGCTGCTCACTTGCTGCCTGTTCGTATGTTTATCTGTTTATCTGCATCACAGGACGTTTTATGGAATGATTAACACAAACCATACAGTACCTAGGTAAATATTTGAAAGTTATGTCCAAAACAAACTCTTTTTTCACTTGTTTTTTTTAACTGACGCATAAAAATACAATTTTTTTCATCATTTAAAATATCACATATGTAAACCTCGTTAGTTTAGCAAACATCACTGCTAAATTAAAAAGTTCAACCCACACTACTAAATGCCTCCTGTTGCTAAGACGATCAGCTCAGGTAGGGTTATACAGAGGTGATATGACGTCAGACGGTCCCAGAAGGTCTTTGTGAATAATTATCCAAACTTCGATACCCAACTTGTAATTGGATGATTCCCGTGTACTGCAAACCGTCTCTCTGGTACCATTAATAGCTTCAATTTTGTCAGCAAATTGTTATAGATTTTGATACCTATGTTATTTCATTATTGTGTTATAGTTTTTTGTATATAAATCAGGTGATTTGTGACATTAAACACCCTTTGAAACCACAATATAGACTTATAATTTTATTCCTCGTATGTAGCAACATGTGCGCATTTTTGTAATACACAATTGTGTACTTAGTAACCAACTTTTAGATTGATTTGAGATCGTTTTATTTGCGATTTATTGCTAACTAGCTTTCCGCCCGCTTTGTCTAAAGACTAAAACATAATAAATTATATACTAAAACCTTCCTCTTGAATCACTCTATCTATTAAAAAAACCGCATCAAAATCCGTTGCGTAGTTTTAAAGATTTAAGCATACATAGGGACATAGCGACAGAGAAAGCGACTTTGTTTTATACTATGTAGTGATACTGTAACCAAAAAAGCGACAGAGAAAGCGACTTTGTTTTATACTATGTAGTGATACTGTAACCAAAAAGCCTATAATATTCTACCAATATTCACCTACAAAAACGAATACATATATCTATATAGCAAGGAACAGTCAACTCATATCGATAATGAAGACAAATGGCAAATGGCGAGCTATTAGCTTATATAGACAGCGGGAGTCCAATAACGCTGTATGCACGTAGCGAGGCTTCTAATTGTTTTCTTTAGATAGACATGGTGTTTTGTCCAATTTTCTATACAAAATATATTTTCAAAAAACTTAGGACTTTAGAAATTGGACATAAAACTTTGTTTATAATATGTCGTTGTTCCTATTAGCGAAGATTCAAGTTATACTATTATTCAACAAGTTATTCATTTACGAAATATTGAAATAAAAAATCTGAGCAGCAACTAAAAGATATTTTACGCATACAGATAAACATACAAGAGTTCATCATTTTTCTGACAAAAATAGTTCCACATAAAAAATACGGGTAGGTTCAATAATTAATATGTAACAAAGGTTAATTTAATAATAAAATCTTATTCTTAATTCATAATGCTCAAAATATATAAATAAAATTCCCAATCACAACATAGCAACAGGCTAGCTAAAAACAATCACAAATAATATTACGAAAAGGTTCAAACATCACGATGCAATTGAACTGAAACATCAAAACCACTTATAAAAGACAACTTAATTACCCGAATTAAAAGTGCACCTGTATTACAACTGGTATGATAGGTTTATTACTCTACTAAAATTACCCGTTCTTGATTATTTTCAATCCACATTTCACTCAAATGTCGTATCGGTAAAAAGGGTAAAATTATAATGACTGAATTAAAAATTAATGAACTGACATACGATAAGAATTATATACCTAGTTTAATTAATACATAATTGAAGAATTTAATAATTATTTACGGTTTTCAGGCATGATAATTACCATGTTGCCATCTGGAAACTAACTAGTGACTAGTGTAAAATAAATATGATTTGTTTATTAAGATTTCTTAATAATAGTCCGGGATACATCGCCCATTTTTGCAAGTGATTACTATCAAGCTAATTTTTCGTGAGTAGCTTTATTTTGATGAGATGCCCAATAATTTCATGTATGAAACTCTCGATTGTGGTAGCTATCAGAGGAAACAAGGATAAAATATTTTGATTTGATGGTTCTCAAATATTAATTACTAACTGAATGTTTTTTTTTGGTTAATCTCAAGATAATTATCTAAATTATTCGGATAAATATTTGTCCTACAAAATCTATGGTTTGATCAAAGAGTCCCCCTTTCCAATGTGTATCGATAACGAAGTCATCATAAATGATAACTAACCAGCTGATTTTTTTATTTTCACTTATTTAATACTTATATAATTCAACAGACATATTGTCCTACAAATTGCGTAATCAATATTTGAGAACCGTCAAATCAAAAATTTTTATCCTTGTTACCTCTGTAAGCTACCACAATCGAGAGTTTCGTTCATGAAATTATTGGGCATCTCATCAAAATAAAGCTACTCACGAAAAATTAGCTTGATAGTAATCACTTGCAAAAATGGGCGATGTATCCCGGACTATAACTAACTTTAGATGGAAAATGTAAGTATAACATTGTATTTTGAATTTTACAGAATAAAGTACTTACAAAAAAAAATATTACCAAAAAATATCTCCCATTTAGGCCAACATTTTGGCAAACTTACAATTTATTACACAATAACATCCATTTATATAAGGCTATATAATATTATTTTGTATAGCAACACACCAGATGTTGAACAGTAGAATAAATATATTTATAACAATAATAAGAGACCGAAGAAAACACCATTGGTCACGGAATACATTTCCACGTTTGCGTTACAGTTTGTCCGTTTTATTTCGCACTTATATCATTTGTTTAAATATTTACACGGATTGAGACCATTCGCATTTTCAAGGTGAATGATATTTTTACTTTTAAATAATGATTTTTGCAATACATCCTTACTTTAATATTATAAATGTGAAAGTGTTTGTTTTTCTTTCTTTCACAGCGCATCGATTTTATGATTCTTGTGTCGGAAAATCTATAAGACTACAGAGTAACATACACTAGTTTTTAACGCGCTGAAAACTCTCATTTCTTTTATTTTATGTGATTGAATGTAACATAGGTATTTATTGATTTAACTGTATTTTATGTAATTTAATGTATTGTAGCTATAGTGATGTGATATTTATCTGTACTATGATTTAGATTCAATTTATTTTATGACATGTATTTAAAAAAAAAATATTTTACTTGATCTATGAATTGTGCTAAATAATGTAATTTTTAATAATTTTTTTTTTAACCTCAATTGTGCTGTGTACATACAATTTGGCTGGCATTTTACCGCAACATGTGATTAAATTTGTGTATAATTAGTCAAAATTGTCAGCTGTGATGTGTACCTATTTAAATAAATAAATAAATAAATAAATTTCTATGGGAATTTCCTTTGACTAAGCTGGCGTAGCCATGGGCGATGTAAATTATCTTTTTAAATAATTTTTTATATAATACGAGTAAATTTTTTTTTTCTGGTTCTAAACAATTAGAAATTATTATTTTTATACCTAGACTATGTAATTTTGTACATATTTTTATTATTCTTTCTTTAAAATAATAGATTACATTTTTAATGTATCTACTGTACATATCCGTACGCCTACCGTTTATTGTTTTCAATTGATTATTTTTCCGACCCAAATATCGACCAATAGAATTGCACCATTCGACGTCACGTGGTACAACCTACATGGTATTATACTGATAATTTTTTGAAAATTTTCTCTGGTCGTTGACGTCAAACTGACAGGTTCAATTCAATTGTGAAATTATTGGCCGACATTTGGGACGGAAAAATAATCTCCCGAATACCACACGAGCTTCAAAATTATCTGGCATTTCCCTCAAGGTACCTTGACTAAAAACTTGACTCCTTCATTTGTTTGCAACGAACCTATCGGAAAATATCCGATAATTTTGAAGCTCTTGTGGTATTATAAGTGAATATTGTCATTTCCCGCGCCTACTAAATTCATAACCCGCGTAGCACAAACACAACATGGCAATAAACTGCCAAACTGTGCCATAACATAATCTTCGTGACCGAGTAATATCATACTAAAAAGAGGTAATATGAAGTGTTATAACACTAGGTTATAGTGCGTGGGCGTATGACGATTGAATTCAGACATATCGAATGACGTCAGCAAGTGATAACGTTTCATTAGGCTGCGAACTGGCAAATATGGCACAAGGAACAGAAATAGAATTGAAATGCCATTTTTCCGATTAGCTAAAGTTAAAAATTCATTTATGGGTCAAGGTATACGCTTTTACAATAGAATTCCTCATAATATTAAAGAGTTTAGTAGTTCTAAATTTAAAACTTAAGTATATAAAAAATGTACTAGTTCAGAGAGCGTAGGTACTACAGTATTCAGGAATATATGGACGATAAAAACCCATGGAGGGTTGTCGCGAAAAAACCACAGGACAGTTCTTTGGCATGTTATTATAATATATGATGTTACATATGTATGTATTTTGTAAAATTGTAAAACTGACATGATTTAAAAGAGCAACTATGGAGTTTCTTGCCGGTTCTTCTCCGTAGATACTGCTTTCCGAATCGGTGGTAAATTTTAAAATAATTTGGAAAATCCAAAAGTGCACGCCTCATAATTTTTTTTTAATAAATATTTATTAATTATTATTTTTGTTTATTTAATAACAATTAAACCACATCGAATCAGACCCTGAAAAATGAAAGGGTTCTATTCCTGAGCATACTCAAGCGTAAGAGAAAAAAAAAAGACTCGATTAGTAAAGTATTTCGGTCGCTATCGTGTTAACAAGAAAAAGGATCCGCACATACAGACACACGGACGTCCAAGACAGAACTTTTTTAAACTGTTTTTTAACTAGTTTAAATAACAAAAATGACATCCAAAATATCATGAACGTTAAAAATAGTGTTTTTTCTTAATATGTGTGTGTATGTATTATCTTACAAGTGCAATGTATGATACATAAAGACATTTTAAGTTTGAAAAATCAGATGTTTTGCGCGAAGTGACAGTAGTACCCACCTCAACGCTTCGCTTATGAGGCGTGCAATAGAAATTGTAAGGCCACAGCATGCGCCGCAAAACCCACCCACTTACGAATCAAATGAACATTTAACTCGAACTATTTTTAATACAAAAGGCGGGTTCACATAGAGCCAGTAGCATAGCGAAGCATTTGCTGCGCGAAGCAGCTCGGTAAGTGTGAACGTGGCAAGCGCGTGAGCCGGCATTTTCCTCGGTTAAGGCACGTCCACACAGACCAAGTAGCGCGCGAAAAAAAAATTTCAAGTCTGCTCTGTGTAGCTTATTCTAAATTAGAACGAAAACTTGCAAGCGCAGTTACAATTATAGTTCCCAGAACTCTAATCTGCACCGTCTCAGAAATGCCAAGTTCTGAAACTTTGAAGATCATGAATGTTTTGAGTAAGTATTCCAGGCACGAATTAGTGTAAGCCGGTGCTGGGAGCGAACAGCTGTTCGCATGAGGTTACATGGTATAGGGACTAACTGTAGTTATGTAAGTTTTTTAGTGTGACGTTCGTGCCTTATAAAATCGTATTTCGATAGAATCAAAGGTAATTGCCGAAAATAAGTGTTATTTGACTTCACACCGTTACCTACACAATGCGACTTAATGCTGAATTAATAATGCAAAAACGATTCTATTTATATTTTATATTATTTTCCGTATTGCGTCAATCATACAAACGCACATACAGTTGGCACTAATAACTCCAATAACAAATATAACAGACAGTATCAATTTACATTTAATAACTACAGATTTGTTTAACAAACCTTCGCCTATTAAAGTGCTTTATACCACATTAATTATACGATAAAATATCTCACAAATGACACGTCATAATTAGTCAGTCAATGTGTTATAATTTGTAAGCGAAATGTATAAAGCAATCGAGAACATTCGATAAATATCGTATATTAACTTAAGGTGATGAATTAATTTTTCTAACATTTACGGCCCTTTTTAAACCTTCGTAATTTTTATATTATTAAAGTTGTCGTGATGAAAATTCTTGACAAGAAAGTTCAATAGTAACACAATACGTCTACCGTTTTAGAAACATGATTCCATGATATTTTCTCGATAGAAAAAAAATACAAAGTTCTCATTGTTATTTTTTTATAATCTCTGGCATCTTCAAAATAACAAACGTAAAGTTACGACTTTTTGGATATTAACTATAAAATATACAACCTATACGTCTACCGATTTAGAATTTTGAAATATGCGATGGTTTTGAAATAAACAAGAAATACTTGAAATTAGCGCGCGACCAGCCAATATAGCGAGAGCCGCCCTGTACCTTCCTACCCCGATCGCTGCACGAGTCATTCCCGCTACGGCCGTCACACGGGGAACTTGTGTCGCTCGCGCAATCGTAAAAAAGGGTGACAACACGATAAGACAAAATGAGACAAATGGGGACAATAAAGAAAATAAGAAGAAGAAACATAAAGGTTGGAGGAAAAAGAATGCTTACAATTGGAACAAATTAATGAAGTAAGTTGGTTTTATTTTAAATTTGATGATAATTGTATTATAGACGATGTTTGATATGTACCCCTGTTTTAAGTACATAACGAATGTGTAAGATTTTTTCATTTATAGCATAGATAATCTTTTCAGAAATCCGGAATCCAGAAGGAAAATAAACCCACTGATTGTTCACAATGTGAACCCACTCCTTCGTTTTTATTCAGTCCTTCAGACCTTTATTCAGTCAAAAATGTATGTTATCAACGTTCTACTGGTTTTATCGCATGATTCCATTTTTAGCAAAAAGCAACAAAGTGCAAAGAAATAAAAAATCATGGTGAACTTAGTGGAAGTATGGCGGACATAATATGGAACAGGAGCTCATTGGAGTAGTATTATATTTAAAAAAATACGAAATAATTTCAAGAATTACATTTCTTAGAAGGTGGTAGATAAGTATGTTGTATAAAGAATTTGATGTTGATATTTATTTCATTTATACTTACTACACCTGTGCGGGAAATTGCTTAGTAATAAAACAGGTTTATATTCATATTTACATAGTAATGTGAGTTTTCATTTCGAAAAATTTTGTGTAAGTATATTAAATTGAGTTCCTGGGTGATCTGGAAATACAATTGGGCCCGGAAGATGGCGCTGCAGTCACTCCTCCTAATGACATGAACCGATTTGGATGAATATTTGTGTGCACATTTCATTTTTGTGGGATGATTGGTTGATTCGCTTTCACATTAGCTAATATTATGTATTTTTGTTGTTAGAAAGTAAACTTAATTTAATGTTTATAATACATTATTATTGGTATAAATAAGCCAGTGTTCGTCTCACATTGCTGTACCTGCCTACCTGCCCTACCAGGGCCTAACTTTGTTCTGGCTATTTTATTTTGATTATTTGTAATGAATAATTACAATTATAATAGAGTGCAAAAAATAAATACATGCGTCAATATATTTTGTGTTTTTTTTTAAACAATTTTTTTATTTAAAAAAATATCATTCCGACCGCGGCTTTGCCCGCGTGGAATTAGGTTATATTGTGAATCCTGTTTTATCCCACAGAAGTGTTCAGTTCGGATAAAAAGTATCCTATGTGTAAATCCAGGCAATTAGCTATATTTTATCAAAATTGGTAATGTAGTCTTGACGTGATTAAGTAACAACTAACAAAAAAATATACAAATTAACATCCAAAGTTTCGCATCAGTTTTACTGTATTAGTGATATCTTCCACTCTTGACTTTGACTGAGAAGAATTAGGGTTTATAACTTCTTTCAGAAATAGTACCTTTCATTTCTGGGCATGATGTAATATCTACGTCAGCATCAAATTCTAAATCAATTCAGTAGTCCGCGTTATTGAGTACCATTTCATTTTTTCAGAGTAACAATATTTTTTGTTATTTTAAAGATTATTTATAACCTGTATTATTTTGTAATAAAGTAAACATTACGAAATAATAATAATTATTAATAATGTCTAAGTAGTTGTTGGAAAGAAGATTATTTGTTTATAAGCAAGAAAATAAAACCAATAAATCAACAATTGAATAAATGTATAACAATATTATAACTGTATGACGACTCCATACATGTTTGTCCCGAGTCGGCCAGCGGCAGCGCGGCGAGTTTGCAATGAATGACTTCGCGCACACCGGCGTTCGCGATAGCGAGCTATTAGACTCCGCCCGCCAAGCAGTGGATTTTTTTTTGTGTATCGTCTTAATTACTAAGAATACTGCGTAATAATCCTTTATGCGCAAGAAACGTTCATTTCTATTAAAGGCCAATCTGGTACTTATATCTATACTAATATTATGTCGAAAGGGTAGAATTTTGTAGGTTAAATGTGCTTATATGTAAGTAAAATCGTCATAAATTGCCTATTTAAACATTATTTCGTTTCATTGTAACAGTTTCCCAGACAATATTATTTATCGTTCAACCTGAGAGAAATCTTTGCGAACCAGTTACGCTCGTATTAAACAATTACGGTTTTTGATTACTATTCATTATACCTTGATATGCTTGAAATAATATAATATCGAAATAGCGTATAGGAAATTTTGGAATCGAATTTCGTGAATATAGTGAGGTTTTGCGAAATCTTTTAAAAGTGAAAAGCGACGAAACGAATGCATAATAAAGCGATTTTAGCAATTCATTGTTCCCTGCGGTCACCGTGACGAGGCTAGTGTCAAAACACTAAAACTAATCGGGCCATTTAGCAACTTTTGGAGGCTAAATTTGGGCACGAATATAGGTATTAATTTAATACCTAATCAAGCAATGTATGTGAAAATATATATGACCTAACTTATAATTTATTTATTGAGGCTACAGTTAAATTATCTAGAAATACGGTAGTTACACAAACTACATCGCTTGGTGACAACCATAACCATTCTTTCAACAGTGACCATAAAGCTCAGATTTCAGCACTGGGACAATCTTTTCTATTTTTATTTTTATTTTAATTTATCAGTAATAAATTAGAAAATAATTTAATAGGGACAATTATAATTATCATCGATACCATCTATCAGTTGCCAAATAATTGCAGAAAAAATACTGCTACAAAAAAATGACATTATAATAATATGTTCGTATCTCTTGTAATAAATTATACTGTATTTCCAACTTGCCGTTCAAAAAAATTATATTTTTAACTTCAGCTCCGTAAGTGGCATCTTTCCTTATAAACAAAGTTGTCGTTATAGCAAGCAACCATAACAAGCTATTTAACATGTATCTGAAGCCTATATAGAAAAATGGACGATTTTCTTTGAATTTTCTAAAAGATTCGTTCCTAAATTTTCTTATTCTTCGGGAAATTTCTCAGAACTGGGATTAGAAATTGACGTAGGTATGTTATGAATATGTTAATCAATATTATTGATTATTTATATTCGGTTCTACGAAATATAATGAATATTATTTAAACACTGTATTCAAGACGCTTCTTGGTATATTGTAACTGAAAAATATGTACAATATTTTATTTACGAAACATAATATATTCATAGCCCACATGGAGAGCAGTAGGTTTTTCAACATATTTTTCGTTTCCACCACTCTAGATATTGTAAAACAACCTATAAGACTTCTATAAGAATATAAAAAGTAGGTATTTTTAGCTGATTTGTAGGTTGATTGTAAAAAACGTCACGTAATGTCGAGTGTCATGACGTCACGTGTCCGACACGCACGTCCTCTGATTGACACAAGCTTCTTAAGATGAGATACTTATAAGTATATAATGTACTTTTAGTGAGTTAAGGGCTATATGTAAATAATATTGAACGTAATAAAAATAAAGAGACATTCGGTGAAAAAGTATGAAAAATTACAGAATTATTTTTCATACTTACAATCAAGTACATATACATACATTACAGGTATAAAGAAGATACCAATAGTATTAAATATCTTACTTATTTTGTACTTAAATACAGTAGCGCTATAAATTGTTACCTAAATAATATTTAAGGAGTTCACGCCCTGAAGATTATATCAATCAGAATTTATTAAGCCTCACAAAGTTCCCTGTTCATAAAGCAAATTATTAACGTTAACATAGTGAAATTAGATCAATTCCAAGAAATACAACGGTATGACGAAGTCTCTATACATGAGCACTAATTACGTATTTATGAGGGAAGTGACAAGCGCTTGGTTCACCACCAATTTAAATTATGTCATGAAACCGAGAGTGAATAATGTAAATGTGACATTAATATATTTTATATTTTACTAGCTTCAGTCTATGGTTTTACTCGTGTTTTATTTCAAACTACATTTATAGGCAATTCATCTTTATCGGCCTCTTTAATTGCTTATTGGCGGTGCATTCGCTTACCACCAGGAAATGTAAAAGTTTCGTATGCCACTAAAAAAAATGGAAAAAAATATTTTTATGTTTGTAGCAAAATCCCGATGATTTATTGTTTTTTCGTGTAAAACCGTGAAAAGAGCCTCAAAAAGTCTCGTGTTTATTCACAATAATAGGATTATTCAAGCTTTGATAGCAGCTCAATTTACATGATGCATCATGCAACGTTAAAATATTTTTTCAGAAACTTGCTGTATTTGTGCGGCTATAAGCCTGTTAACTGTTTTATAAAAATATATCGAAAGTCGAAAATATGTATTAGAGTTCATGTTTTTAACCACTTCATTGTTTCTGATTATTTAAACATTGTGATATTTTATATCAAAATGTATGTTTATTATTTGTCATCTATAATTATTAATTTCGATAAAAATATTATCCACCTTTGTGTACCTACTTACATTTTATTTTAAGGAAAACATGGCAAAAGCCTTCACAATATCTCGAGGACTATAAATCATTAAATTTCTGCTGAGTTTTGTCTTTTATACTCTGTATTACGGTACTATATTATATAGATGTGAAAATGAGAAATAAAAAATAAATTCACAAGCCTAAGGCTAAAAATAATATAACTTTTGTTCATTTTACTTAACTTTTTTATTCATAAAACTAAAATAAGTTGATATTTATAAGATTAAGTAATACAAGAAATTCATCTAAAACTAATCTAATTTTTTTCCATTTTTGTTACAGGTAAACTATTTTTATCTACAATGGTCAGAACAAAGGTGAAATAATTGTAAGTTAATTCGATTACTCGCCCACTGCAATCAATGTTAAAAATACATTATTGGTTTTGAAATTTCCTACGTAGAAAATCGTTTATATTTTTACTCTTCTCTCTGTGTTCAAAAAACAATTTTCTCATAAGTTTTAATACGTCTTTTAAATATTAAATTAACTATAAAAATCAAGGCATATAACCCAGCGTCATAAGTTATTTCTAGAAAAAAAAAAAGTTAATAAAGAAGTCTATAATCTACCACACATGCACTATTAACACATCTTTTAACATTCGTGTTACCAAAGCATAATAAATAATCATTCAAAGTGTCATTATAAAATAATTGAAGTATTTGTATTTACTCTCAATAGTGGGATGTTTGCCAAAGACCACACCGCATACAATAAATAACGAATCGACGTATGTCTGCATATAATTACCCGCATTTCATACAATCGGGGTACACGTGAAGCGAATACAAATTATAATTCCTAAAAAACGGTATAAATTAAGAACCTATTTTTTTAAATATAGTGTTTGCGAAAGTTTTGAATATTGTTTCGAGCGTAAATCTTTAGGTAAACATAATACATAGCCACCTAGGGTTAAAAGGTTGTATCGCAGTTCGTCAATTTTGCTTTTAGGAAATATACATTAAATTAGAGTACACATTACACTTAATAATATATACATATATCGACAGTTCTTAAAACTGTCTTTTGAAAATGGTGGTATATGCAATTGTTATATGATTTCTAATTTCTTACGTCCAAGTTTCTAAAACGTTCTATGATTTAATAAGATAATTTTGATATGAAATAATTAAATATCTTTCAACACAGAAGCAGTACCACAAAATTAAGCTACATAAGGTATACTTCTATTTTTCATAAATAATCATAAACACCTAAAAGCAAATCCTTTTATCGTACACTATTGATTACCGTATCAACATTTCAGTGGCATTTCTAAACGCCCAGAAGTTAGTTATAGCGATCGTTTTCCCTATAATTGAGGAATTTTCCCGTATTCTGAGCTTCGGCGAGATTGCT
>CAJQZN010032831.1:0-24546 GCA_907164685.1 Colias eurytheme
GATTGAGTACTTGATTTATAACAACTAACAGGGTATTAAAATTAAATTGGCTTAAATCTTAAAGTAAAGGTGTTATACAGTCTCATATTGTACATTTTACAAACCAAAATTTCACGTTCATTAAGAAATAAATAAAAAAAATGTTTCTTACAATGTTAATTTTCTTTTAATAGGAGATGTTTCTTTGCTAACGCTACTTTGCGTATCTAGAAATAAAAGATACACGTTTTGTTTATTGCCCTCCTGTATGAAATATTAAATGAGAGCCTATTTATATAAATGAAACAAGGATAATAATTAATAAGGATGTACTTCGCTTTTGCCTAATAAAATCCTTTAATATTTTATCGGTTTCGTAATTGAAAGGAAAAATAATCAGAAATAATTGTTAGCAGATTAAATACATATTTGCGAAATGTATTAACAAAAATTTATATTAATCAAGTTCATATATTTTTTATAGTCTAGTTCCGAAATTAATAATAATTGGCATTATTAAAGCCAAGTTACTAATTGGTTAATAAAATAAAAATAAGTTAAATATCCCATCCCAGTCTCAAACCTGAAACCTTTTGTTCTAATCAAATATTCCTCGAAACCAACGAGGCAGCAGTAATACAATAATATTACTTTATTCCTAAGAAAAACACGTTTCAGCCGAGACAAGGCACGTTAAGTATTATGCTTGTAAACTAAAAACTTATACAAAGAGGCTTAATTGGCTTGTTCTACGTTTAATTACATGATTAAAACATTGTTTTTTCAACGTTGTTTACCCGCTCTCAGAGAGCAGATTAAGAATTTATTTGCTTGAAGACGTTGTGTTGTTACATTCATTTGAGATGCAAATTCATTTTTCTGTTGGAAGTTTAGTCACTTTAGTTTTATGTCGTTGAATATTATGAAGGTATAATTAATTTTAGGTTGTTTAATATTATTGAGGTAAATAGCTGATTATAAACTCTATAAGCTAACTAGCTGTGTCGCGCGGTTTCACCCGCGGATGAAACCGCAAAAGTATTTCTATGGATCATATTATTTGCCTATAATGATGAAACCTGTTACTGTTTAGTTTCATCTAAATCCGTCGAGTACTTTTGAGACAAATCGATACCTTTCTCTTTACAGTAATCGTATACCTATTTGTAAGAATACATAATATTATTTTTCGATTAATTTTTCGTGTAAAGGTTTATAATGTCACCTACTTTGTGTAATACTATCACAGTCATTCATTTCTCTTAAACATTCAACTTCATTTTCATACAACAGAACTTAACAGAAGTATTCATTCGATTGGCGCGAAAATGAGAAAGGTCAATGAAGTTTCATATGAGGATGACAGATTCCATATTCAAATGTTATGTCATGTATTTCTTTTAAATTGTAACCGTATTTTTAAAGCCGGACTATTTTATATGACGATGACAGATTCGAAATTCAAATGTAATGTCATGTTTTTGTTTTTAAATGTAGCCTTATTTATGGCCAGTTTACGTAGTTGTATGGTAGTTTGTAGAAGAAGTTCTAAGTTTATAATATTTGTTGTTAGAAAGACGAAATCTTCGGAAAGTCTGAGAATTAATAAGACCCAAAACTTACGCCTAGTAAGTCTACGTTATTGAAAATATGTTCAAATATATGTAAATATGCGAATAGAAAGAAATATTATTCAAATTCCATGGAATTATCTAAACTTTATCACCATAAATCTATATAATTTGTGAGTATAATAAGAATTTGCCGTCGCAATATGTTCTATCGTAGAGGGGTGAATATCCAATATTGTTGAGCTCTTATTTTTGGGGATTTATATGGAAATAGAGGCCAACTTATGCTGGCGTAGATAAATAGTAATACACGCTTTTCTCCCATGTGTCAACTTTTCTTATTTCACGATGGAAGGATATAGCCTTTATGTTTTCGATAAGAACGATATGTGCATAGGCTAGAACTTTGGTTAACATGTGGTTAAGTTAATTTATTTTCAGGTTTAAAAAAGCGATAGAACGTTTTATGTCATTTTGGACGATCAATAATTATGTGTTAATTTTTTTAACATTTTTAGCACCTGATTTATTTTGATAAATTACACATAAACCATAGGAATTTAAATAAGAGCTCTCTCGTGCGTACACTAGAAACAAATAGTATTTTATTTTACTTGAAACAATTAAGTTGATTACATAGTAAGGAACAATAATTGGATTACATAGTAAGGATACATTAATGTTAGTAAATTATTTAAATTTGTAAAATGTTAGAAAAATGCTTAAAATTATCAAATGACGGGGCACCGTGTGTCTAATTTTAATAGGTCTTCTTAAATATTTGATTATATTTGATCATAAATACGAATAGATACATATTACTTGCGTATATTTTTACGAAATATTTCATGATTCTCATGAGTTCAAACAAAATTACTATATATATTTTGTAAAGCAATTCAAATAAGGAGTCTAGAGCTTGTTGGCAGAAGCCTGGATATGTCGAAGTTAGACGTTTTAAAAGGATTGCTACTCTCTGCCAAAATGCATCTTTATTATTGTCGAAATTAAAATTATGTGAAATCTTGATAAGGATTTGTTAATTCCACGTAACATGTACGTTTTATATTAGCTTAAAAATAATAGTTCTTAATTATTTTATAGAAATATATTTCGATTGACGCATTGTATAGGTAGTTACTTTAGACAAACCTTTTCGACTCGAATTCTTTCAATAAAAATCTGCACTTAAAGAATTAAACAGTGGATGAGAGTTATGTGCTACCCTATAGTTCAAATAAAGATTAAAAACATGAACAACCAATATTATAGATTCCACCTTTTATAAAGGTAAAAGTAACTGAGAGCATAAACAATCTTTATGAAAAAACCGATAAGTTACCATGACGTGTGCATATTCTGCAAAGCGACACGTTCACAATCTCGTAAAATATTACGATTAGAACACAATAAATCAAGTACAGTAAAATTCAATATCCCATGGTCTACAGCTTGTTAGACATTCGACATAGGGGTCTGTGATTTCAATTCTACCAGTAATGGTCGATGAAACGATTTGTTGTGGGTACACCCGACCACAATACAAACGTAAATAAATAACCCATCACACAAATATATCTCCTATTGCCTGCACATAAAGGTTCGTTTCACTTACAGCAGTTACAGTTCAGTCATTTATTAGCGAGTGCATTCGATCTTTGCAACGATATTTCACGGTAAATACCCTTAGTGGTAACGCATTCTACAACCCCAAGTATTGGCAACATATTTAATTTGAACCTTATGTGCACGCAATACGGTTGTTATTTATATTCACGTCATTTGAGACGGGCTTCTGCAGATTCGTTTCGGATTATACGAGATTGGTGTAAACGAGCGACGAACGTGATTCCAATACAGATACAATGGTATTGGATAACAAAGAATGTACTCTTTTTAGCTCATTTCCTTGAAGATATTTATTGTAATCAGCGGTGTTTTCTCTAGAATACGGTATTGTTTTAGTTTCAGGAGTGATTAATGTGCTTGTGTCATACTTTTGTAGGTAATGTTTGGCATTTAATTACTGAACGTAATTCAATTACAAAATTATGGTGAAACATCTCTCAACCTCTACGCTTGATGATATATTAACTACTAGCTTACCGCCCGCGGCTTCGCCCGCTTTGTCTAAAACCTAATAAATTATACACTAAAACCTTCCTCATGAATCACTCTATCTATTAAAAAAACCGCATCAAAATCCGTTGCGTAGTTTTAAAGATTTAAGCATACAAAGGGACATAGGGAAATAGGGACAGAGAAAGCGACTTTGTTTTATACTATGTAGTGAGTACCTAGAACGTATTTTAATAAAACAAACGAGGATGAATTTATTAATGATGATATTACTTAAATTTACTATATTTTTTTTTACCAGAACAAGTAGAAACTAGTACAGCAAAAGTATCTTCAAATAAGCTTTATATTATTATTGAATGCATATTCGATAAAATTGAAAAATCATGCGCTGCGACTAAAAATCGCAAAGTCGCGCGTCTGTCCTACTCAATGACGACTTCCTGATAAATAGTGATGTGCAATAATTACGATTTATGGCTCTTTGTGAATGAGTGCTAGTGACGGGTAATACAATACTGAGATAATCTTAATGTACCATCTAGATATTGGCTTTGATATAATATTTTATACTTGGGTTACACTCTCGTGTATTAGAAATTAGAATGTATTTCATGTTTGTTTTGTTTTTTTGAGATACTTTTTATAAGCTATTTTCTAAAATATCAACCATATAGTGAATTTATGTTCTAATTTTCTCAATTCTTCAGTTGACTGTAATTGAAACTGAATATCTTATCAAATAAACACAAGTCTAAGTCAATTATTTTGACACTATTAGTACCTACCTATAATTGAAGTTGATTGAAGTTGAAATAAGCTTTTTCTTTTACAAAATAGGTACTTATCTAAATAATTTCACTGCTCCCAAAAGGATTAAGGATTAACTATTTGAAGTAAAACGCGTCGTGGCAATATATTCACGTCATGCCGTAAGGCGACGATTTTGGTATCTTCGAATCTTGCCAAAGTCACTTCTGACACATGTGCTTCGCACACACGCTCTATAATTTAAATACACGAGTAGGTATTACATGTCTATGAATCCCATCTAGATAATATTACCATTATTAAAACAAATATATTCAAGTTAAAATATTGTTTACAATGTCGGCGTAAACAAAAAGAACCTTTTTTGGTAAATAAAGTATACAAATGCAGACACCTTTGTTCAAGTTAAAACTGCTGAAATATTTTGGCAATATTGTTTTATATTTACGAAGCCTTTTAGTAAATTAAAGAGTTGTGCGATTTGTTTTCGACGAAACAAAATGGTGGAACCTCTAGGGATGGATGTTTCGAAGAACAAATTGCGTCTTGATATTGATTAAAAACGTTATAATTCGGTGTAAGTAAAACTTATTGTATTTAAAGTGGTAGTGGATGATGTGCCTACAGCCTAGTATAGTATTATATTATCTATACTAATATTATAAAGCTGAAGAGTTTGTTTGAACGCGCTAATCTCAGGAACTACTGGTCCGATTTGAAAAATTCTTTCGGCGTCAGATAGCCCATTCATCGAAGAAGGCTATTTAATATCATCACGCTAAGACCAACAGGAGCGGAGCCACGTAGGTGAAACCGCGGAGTGCAGTTAGGCTGTGATATAGTTATGAGTTACTAGATTTCCGCCCGCGGCTTCGCCCGCGTTTGCAAAGGAAAACCCGCATAGTTCCCGTTCCCGTGGGATTTCCGGGATAAAAACTATCCTATGTGTTAATCCAAGTTACCCTCTATATATGTGCTAAATTTCATTGTAATCGGTTCAGTAGTTTTTACGTGAAAGAGTAACAAACAGGCATGAAACTAATAATAACACTCATCAACACAGATAGCAAAAAAGAAATAAAAAAAACAAATTTGCAAACGATATAATACGTCCGCAAAGTTTGAAAAAGTACTAAAAGTTCAAATCGGCGGTGTGAACCCATAATTCATTGTATGGAAACCAGTGCCCTATACTGATCGAAGTCTATACATATATCAAGTGGACAATACCCTGTCTAGGGCTGACAGCTAACGATTTGAAGTTTAAATTCTTGGCTTAGAAAATTGGAGATATGAATTTTTGAGAGTATGGTTATGAAATCATACTTACATGTAAGTGAATATTGAATATTACGAATGTATGAATGTATATGAATTATAAATAAATTGGATCGTTTTGTGTATGTACTAAAAAAATTGAAACAGACGATTAATTTAGATGTTGCTATGATCGCTTATCACGCGTACGTATCATCGGTACTTAGATACGGCATAATAATATGGGGTAACTCTGTAGCAATACAACCAATATTTAAATTACAAAAAAAATGTATTAGAGCAATGTGTGGAGTACATTTTATGGATAGCTGCAAACCCCTCTTTAAAAAATTAAAAATCTTGCCATTACCTTGTCTATACATTTTGGAAATATGTTTATTTGTTAAAAAAAATATGATCTTCTTTGAAAAATATGATGAAACAAATACTACACGACACAAAGAAAGATTACGCTCACCTAAGATCCGCCTTGCACTATATAGAAATAATGCGTATTGCATGGCGATAACTATTTATAACCACTTACCCATAAACGTTAAAGAATTGAAACTGAATTTTTTCAAAAATAAACTGTATAGACTGCTACAAGCTAAAAATTATTATAGTGTTAAGGAATATTTAAATGATCGTGACATTAATGTATGAATCCTAATTGAATTTAATTGTAATTTTATGTGTAATTGTTTTATGTGTAATTGTTTTATGTGTAATTTTTAGTGTTAAGGAATATTATTTTATATGATCGTGACATTAATGTATGAATCTTAATTTAATTTAATTGTAATTTTATGTGTAATTGTTGTTGTAATTGTTTATTAATGTATTTTGTGGGTAATTTTGTAATTGTCTATTAATGTATTTTATAACTTGACTGTATTAATTTGTAAATTTTTGCACGCCATTTAAAATGGCAGTATATGCGATAAAAAAAATTTTGTGTAACACCCTTATGAACCATATACGAGCAAATAAATATATTTGAATTTGAATTTGAATTTGAATTTGTAACTATAATTCTATATTATTAAAGTATTGAGATAAATAATTATGAATAGATAATTGAATAGATGAATTTGATTGATGAATTATTTTGTGCAAATAAATGTTTTATTTATTTAAATTACAATATCTTATTGGACAATACAAAGTCATTTTATTTCGCATAAATTCACTTTACTTTGGTATTGCATATTGATTAACTTATTTTTGATTTGTAGTTTAACCAAACTTTTGCATTTATAAAAGATTATTTATAGGAAGTAGGAACTAAATGTATACCAAGAATCGAGGGTTTTAGCAACAGTCGAGTAGATGTGTGATAGTCACGTCATCCATATAAATTATGCATTCGAAACCATTACATCTCAATACTGTTAGAATAAATGTATCCAGTTTTATCACTATTTCTAAATAGGAAAAGCTGACTCAATTATTTATCAAGGTATAAACTGAATTATTAGGATTAGAAACATTTAAAATCTACACCATGCTTCTTTCTTTTACTAGGGCAGTTTTGTAATTTAAAGGATTTCTTTAAATTCAACAGAAGATCGAAAGGGGCGATAAGTTTATATTAAATTCCGTTTATTTTGAGGCTAAATCGATAAATTAAAAAAACAACTAAATATGTGCCAAAATATTCAACGCAAAATCTGAAATACAAAATATTATACAATAAAATCTCGAAGGGATTATATATTACGGAGAACCCTGTTAAAATATGTGAATTTTTTAATAACATATTCCTCTTCCATTAAGGAATTCCTAAAATTGATAAATTTTAATTAAACTCCGAATCGTACATCCCTGCACCTTCACATTTTACGTGAAGGGACAGAGCATTGTTCCCTCCGTCCATTGTAAGTCCTGAAATTAAGATGTTCGGGAAATAATAGAATTTCCGACTGCTAACGTCAGAACGTGATCAATGTATTTTTATAGCAATTTATCATATCCGAATCTGTCTCTTACAGGTTTAGAATAGCTGCCAATATCGCGTGAACATTTATCAAAATGTTATCATATTGGGCAGGGTGTAATGCCTTTGTAATTTTTCGCTTTTTGTAGGTGCGAGTGTCCCGAAATTAAAATGGAGTAATATGGAAATGAGAATTTGCGAAAGCCGAAGCCCTCGTTATTTTTGCAGTCAATCTGCGACTTTTCAACTATTAAAATAAATTATGGATAGTTCTGACATTTTAACACATTTCATTAAATGTTCTATTTAATCTTTATATGAGAATACTTTTTGTTGTTAATGTTGATATCAAGATAGTGTCATTTGGCGAGTAAAATCGGACACTGTTAGAGAATAATAGAGATACATTATTATAAGAACTTTGCGCCAAAAATTTATAAAAATGCTAACACCTAAAACATAACAGCCATATAGGTAAACTTCACGAGTTCGATAATTCTGTACCAAAACTGCAATGCATTAAAAGTGTAACAAAGGTCCATAAACATGCATGCGTCCTCACAAAAATTTACGTTCATAATATTACTTGTATAATATTACTATCGGTGTAGTCTCTCACTGATTTACCACTTTAAAACAATAATTTACATTCTCCCAAATAATTTTAAATTAGAATACCGTTCCAACATTCCCTACTCACTATTAGACACAATACAGTTTACTAAAACTCTCAAATAATCCATACTAATATTATAAATGCGAAAGTAACTCTGTCTGTCTGTCTGTTACTCAATCACGCCTAAACTACTGAACCAATTTGCATGAAATTTGGTATGGAGATATTTTGATACCCGGGAAAGGACATAAAGGAAAGGAAAGGAGGGAAAGGACATAGGCTACCTTTTATTGCGAAAAAACCACGGGCGAAGCCGGGGCGGACCTCTAGTACTATAATTATATTTTGCTCAAATAATACCGTAATACAGGTCCATCTTAATAATATTAGAAACACTATCTTAATGCCAATTTGTCAATCTTCCACAATCTTATAAGTGCGGTTGACGGGTCTACCACTGGTCTTACCGGGGCTTATTCAATGCTTTCGATGAAGTCTTACTGTTATAATATCTGACAGATAGCTGAGTATGCTTTTAATTGCTTGTATATTAATTAAAATTTATTAGAAGCCAACAAAAAGGTTATTTGAATAGAATCGGTGTAACTCTAGATATAGATATTATTTATAATTCTTGGGACCTGTGTCTCAGATAATTTAAGTTATTATAGGTGCCATTGTTGATAAAGTTTTTGAAAATTAGGTATGTTAAAATACCTAATTTTCAGTTCCAAAAAGACGATTTAATTTTTTTTTCAATTTTTTTAGAATAGGTACATACTACATATTAATTTTGTCATGGAACGTAGTCAGTTAGTTCAGCTCAGGAAAGTTAGTTCTTCTTTCTTAAATTTAATACTTTCCACTTATTCATTCGAACAATTAAATCAGTCAGTTTTAAGTCAATCATCATTCGTTCGTTCGTTTCAGCCGTGGGACGTCCACTGCTGGACAAAGGCCTCCCTCAAGGATTTCCAGTATAACCGGTCACCGGCGCGGCAGCCTGCTCCCTGCCACTCGGACCAGGTCGTCTGTCCATCTTGTGGGAGGTCGTCCCAGAAACATCATTACTAAAACAATATAATATACTACGCAAAAACAAATAAGCTTTAAAACACACAATTAGGGGTTAAAATACTTACGCAATATAAACCATTAACGACTTTTATTTTCCCAGTTGAAATGTCGTTAATTTACGAGATAGCTGCATTTTATATCACCGACTCCCAAATAAAGTTATGTGGGCTATGAAATCTCGGAACGTTTATTTTTATTACAATATGGCGGCCGTAAAACTCAGTAATTCAGTAAAATTCAGTAAAGTATTCATTTAATGTGATCTTCGCTTTATTCTTTAAGAATTGTCAATTAAATAAATAATATTATATACTAACTAGCGGCCCGCCCCGGCTTCGCCCGTGGTACATATGAAAAATAGATGTTGGCCGATTCTCAGACTTACCCGATATGCACAGAAAATTTCATGAGAATCGGTCCACCCGTTTCGGAGACTAACAGACTAACATTGTGACACGAGAATCACTATCACTACATAGTATAAAACAAAGTCGCTTTCCCTGTCCCTATGTCCCTTTGTACGCTTAAATCTTTGAAACTACGCAACGCATTTTGATGCGGTTTTTTTTAATAGATAGAGTGATTCAAGAGGAAGGTTTATATATATAATAAGATCCATTAAGTAGTGGAGAAGTACTGTTATTTTTGAGGTTTCTAATATGATGTCGTAAAAAATTACATTTATTCCGCTTATATTGCAAACGCAGGCTGAACCCTACGAGTTTTATCAAAATAATGTACTAAGTATTATACACATTGAAAAGGTCTACAGAAAAGTCCGGGATGGTATATGTCTATCTCTTATGGATAACCCACAATAACTTTTTTTTGTCATTTACTTTTTACGACAAATAATGGCTAATTTTCGAAGCGATTTTAACCAATACAGCATTAATCCTTAACCAATTAAATACCATGGATACATTGTTCATTTAATATAGATCTATATGGCCCTTTACACCGTATGATTTAAGTGAATATTTTCGAAGATATTACAGATTTAAAAATTGCGGGCCGTAGCGTTTGCGGCCGCCCGGCTATGTATTTTATACCCGTGCGATGCCGGAGCGGGCCGCTATATTTTTATACGTATAGGTACAACGTTCACAATTTTTAGGGTTCCGTAGCCAAAATGGCAAAAACGGAACCCTTATAGTTTCGTCATGTCCGTCTGTCCGTCTGTCCGTCTGTCCGTCTGTCACAGCCGATTTACTCGGAAACTATAAGTACTACAGTGATGAAATTTGATGGGAATATGTGTTGTATGAACCGCTACAAAAATATGACACTAAATAGTAAAAAAAAGAATTGGGGGTGGGGCCCCCCATACATGTAACTGAGGGATGAAATTTTTTTTTTCGATGTACATACCCGTGTGGGGTATCAATGGAAAGGTCTTTTAAAATGATATAAAGTTTTCTAAAAAACATTTTTCTTAAAGTGAACGGTTTTTGAGATATCAGCTCTCAAAGTCGTAAAAAGTATGTCCCCCCCCCTCTATTTTTATAACTACGGGGTATAAAATTCTAAAAAAAATAGAGGTGATGCATGCTAATTAACTCTTTCAACGATTTTTGGTTTGATCAAAGTATCTCTTATAGTTTTTGAGATAGGTTGATTTAACTGTAATTTATTATATTTGCTGCTACGGAACCCTTTGTGCGCGAGCCCGACTCGCACTTGGCCGGTTTTATTCTGTAGTGTATTTAGTATCAGCATTGCACCCGTGCGAAGCCGGGGCGGGTCGCTAGTTTTATATATAAGAGAAGATAATATTATAAAGGTAGCTGAAGAGATAGTTTGCTTGAACGCGCTAACCAGGAACCACGTCCGATTTAAAAAAGAGCGTGTGTGCTGAGCACACGTGTCAGAAGTGAAACTTCTTTGACAAGGTTCAAAAATACCAATATCGTCACCTTACTCCATGGAGTCGTGATACGTCATGACATATCACCTGATACTCAGGGAGGAAGGTGTACTACCATTGTACTACACTCTATTATAAATTTTACTCTCAACGCACCTAAAGAAGTTTGACTTCAAAAATTATTTCACCCTGATAGACAGTCCATTTATCGAGGAAGGCTGAAGGCTTTATATCAAGATGATAAGAGCAATAGGAGCGGCGCAATGCGAATAAAACCGCGGGGCCTATTATTAATAAAATAAATAAGTTTTGCTGAATATTCTTTATAAATAGAAGTATTGAACTAGATGCATGAATGGGGTATTTGAATATTTTCATTTAAAATGTATATACTCAATTAAAATCTAAGCAAGAATTATGCTATTATTTCTTACTTTCTATTAGATATTGATAACTAGATTTCCGTCCGCGGCTTCGCCCGCGTTTGCAAAGGAAAACCCGCATAGTTCCCGTTTCCGTGGGATTTCCGGGATAAAAACTATCCTATGTGTTAATCCAAGTTACCCTCTATATGTGTGCTAAATTTCATTGTAATCGGTTCAGTAGTTTTTACGTGAAAGAGTAACAAACATCCATACATCCATACATCCTTACAAACTTTCGCCTTTATAATATGTATTAGATTATTATCCTATTTTGTATTACGACATTTGATTTTTTGTTTCTCAAATGCAATTTAACAGAAATACAAAAATCATGTTATTATTCATTTATAGAAACAATTTATGTTTCGTTTGAACGAAAATTGTTGAAATTTTATTTTTAATTGGCGACATCTTAACCTATTTCGCAATAAATTAGATTTGCTTGCTCTTTTAGATTTTGCGGCTCTTCAACGAATTACGTTTGACGTTTATTTTATCCTTTATTTTTACTGTTTGTAGTTTTGGATTATTTACACAAATTGTGTACATTTGAAATATTTTATTTCTTCATCTATTGATAATGCTTTAAATGCTTCAGATGTTAATTAAAATAACTGATACATCTAGTATTAAAAAAAATTGTAGATTCACTATTAAAACTTCTTTAGGCGTGTTGAGAGTAAAATTATAAGTCACGTCATCGTAATACCGTCATGACATGACTCGTCACCTTATTCCATGACATGTGTGGACATTACATCCATGAATAAGGTCACGATTTTGGTATCTTCTTGCAAGAAGTTTCAGCTATGACACGTGTGCTCGGCATACACACTCTATTCGATGTTTTCAAAATATATCGACCATAATTACAAAAGTGAAATATTATTTTACTCTTCATATTTGTCACTATGAAATAATGATGAAGTTAAGTTTAAATATAATGGAAGTATCAATAAATGGCATCTGGGTTATAAAACAGGATCGATGATTTTATGTGTCATAAAATATCCCATCGCAGTCGTAAAAAACCGCTAATAAAAAGCCGCAAAGTAGTTCAAAGATTTCCCTGTCGTGTCATAGTACTAGCCATAATATGAATTTACTTACCTACATACATATTATTATAATATTATATTATGTTGGTTTATTGCAAGCAAATACATACAGGGCGCCTTGTTACAGGTGTAATAGTTTTAAAGGGGTGAAAGTATACCTCATTTGGAGTAAAGAAAGTAAACATTACCTAGCCGACACTTATTAATATCAATGAATTTATTTCTTTTATCGTTTTCTCTTAGAGTTTGGTAAATTTTCAAAAAAAGTTAAAAATCTATACTAATACTAGCTGTGCTCCCCGGTTTCACCCGCACTGCTCCGCTCCTGTTGGTCTTAGCGTGATGATAATATATAGCTTATATAGCCTTCCTCGATAAATGGGCTATGTAACACCGAAAGAATTTTTCAAATCAAACCAGTAGTTCCTGAGATTCGCGCGTTCATACAAACAAACTCTTCAGCATTATAATATTAGTATAGATTTATTAATTAACAAATAATAGATATAATTTATTAATAAGATTCGGCTAGGTAATTTTTACTCCAAATGAGCTATACCTTCATCTTTTTAAAACTATTACACCTATAACATGTCACCCTGTATATTATGTACCTACTTATAGTTATTGGAAAGTGCGTAAATGTGAAATGTGTTTTATTTCCGTTTTGTGACTGTTTTTCGTGTACTATAGAGATATTAATGTTATTAAATTTTGAAGGAATATCACCTGCTAAATAATGTTATTTTTATTGTAGATTCAGAAGTGAGAAGGAATAAATTGTTTTATGAAATTGAATTATTACTTATATTCCTAATTTCCTAAGTTTCAGAGAGATATTGATAGATATTAAATATATTATATTATAGATATTTATAGATTTATTAACAGTATTTCAAAACTATACCTTACCTTTATAAACAGCGCAAAAATTTACTTACATATGTTATAAGTTCATATAAATAATGTTCTTTATGAAGATATAAGTTTCCTTTGACTCATACGAAAGTAGAAAGTAGGAGCGCAAAAATCACAAATACTAAAGACGCGTACTATGCCGTACGTATTGGAATAAATTTGAGAAAGTTATGGGAATATCTCCCATATGGGAATCAGAATAATCGGATCTCACAATTTTTCCCCGCTTTCTATTTTTACGAAACAATTTGTAACGAAAATTCTGACATTTTTAAATTTAGCCTTTTTCAAGTTGGAACGAAAATGTAAAATGGAATTTTGGTGTTGATATTCAGAACGCAAATGTTTATTCAGCGACGCCTATTTCAAAAGGTCTTTGATTTGATAAATATGAATTATGCACATATTACATAATATTTTCTACACTGTGAAATATAAGATGTAAGTAGGTACATAATATGTTCATCGTTTTGAAGAGAAACTTCTTTAGGTCACTAAACGTCAGTTGAGAGTAAAATTTCAAGGTCCCGACAACACCAAACACGCAATACCGTCACGTCATGGAGTAAGGCGAAGATTTTGGTATTTTTGAATTTTCCCAAAGAAGTTGCACTTCTGACACGGGAGCTCACCAGTCGGCACACAAGCTCTTATTTTAATATATCAGTTATTCATTTAAAAAGTCTCTTGTCTCCATTTCTTGCATCGAGAAGTCTAGTTATGCATTTATTTAATTAAAAAACACAAATGTATCAATCAATCGACTAATTGGTTTTCTTAATTAATGCGAACTACTAGCTTTTTAATGTATCTTTTAAACTGAAGCAGTTCTTTTTTACAAGTACATAGTACATAATATACTAAACATGGAATCAAAGATACAAATAAGTTTTAAAAATTGTGCCAATCACTTTTATCAAGCTTTTATATTTAACAACGCTACTGTAATTCTATTTTAATTAATTAGGTACTATCTTAGCTTCACCTGTATCTTTGTACGTAACCAACTGGTTTTGGACTCGACTTTGACCCACTTTAAAACAGACAATTTAATTCAAACTATGTACACTTATCTAGGATAAAATATGACTATACAATAATTTCAGTTTTAAATTAAATTATTTTTAACAATATTTATAATAATTATAACGACCTCGTTCGCTATGAATTTAAGCGAAAAATTATGAAATTAATTTTCAAATCTTTTATCGTGTTCAATGATCACTTGCTATGTATTCATGTGGAAGAACTATTGAATTGTGCAGAAATGGTTTGCCAGTAAACGTATCAGATTTTTAACCGATTGCGTCGGATATAATGGGGAAATGTTTTTGCCACGTGTTTATAGAATTAAATCGACAAATTCGTTGTTTTGTTGTTAGGGTGATAATATATGTTTTTTAGCTTTTTAGGTTGAAGTTAATAATAAACTATCCATATTGTTTTACATATTACTAGCGGTCCGCCCCGGCTTCGCCCGTGGTACATATGAAAAATAGATGTTGGCCGATTCTCAGACTTACCCGATATGCACAGAAAATTTCATGAGAATCGGTCCACCCGTTTCGGAGGAGTATGCAGACTAACATTTTGACACGAGAATTTTATATATAAGATATACAAACAGTTTGATTGAGCATAATCAATCACTCATGCACACTCACGCAAACATAGGTACACACAAGCACATACATACACACTCACACTCACACACACACACACACACTCAATGTCCATCGGCCCAAATCATATTCTTTTATTTTCTTAATCATTTACTTTGTATTCTTTCATCATTAGTCACTGAAATTGATTTTGTTAACTTGCCAAATATAATGTAATATGGAATTTGTAAGGGAAGGCACTGCCTTCTGAGATACAGGTAATTACCTAGTTCAGAAGGCAGAGCAATATTGTAATGTTATATTTGAAGTTGCTAATAATTTTTTTTTTTTTTTTATAATTTATTCGAATTTTAGAGCACTGAAGCAACTATGCAAAAGTTTTACTTCAGTGCTCTATTACTAAATAGAGCAACCGTAAATAAAATTAAATCCTAAACTTATTCATAGCATATCCAACACAAGTTATTCACCTACTATACAACACAGGTGGATTGAAGCTGACATTACTAAAAACTCCAAAATGTTGAGTTTAGCGAAACGGCCAGATAAAAGGTACCCTTGTCAAAGTCTGCCTCTTACGACTTATAAAATGTTTTGTAAGAAGTGCGGTTATCTGAGCAAGGGTATTTTATTACTTACACACTACACAGTCTACTAAGCTTTCTATTTTTAAATAGATAGAGATAGATAGATAATTCTTTATTGCACACACACAAGATTTACTTTAAACGCAGATAGAAAGACAAATAGTATGTACCTACAAACTACTAGTAAACTACTAGTAGAAGTACTACAAATGGCAGCGCTAGGTAGCTATCTCTTCCAGACTACCATTAATGTAGTTAACAATATATTTTTACATAGTATAAAACAATATTTCACCTGCCGCTCTATATGTATGCTTATCTCTTCAAATGGGCAGCGTTGGACCAACAAATGATCGTGAATCCCATCGTGAGGCCCATCATAGACATTTAGGCCCTCTACACTATCGTGATTGTCTCTACTCGCCCAGCGCTGGCTATTGTGAAGAGGGCCCATAAGATGTGCGGTTATCTGAGCAACGGTATTTTATTATGCTACTTACGCAGTTTACAAAGCTTACTAACCTTACTATTTCTACATAGTATAAAACAAAGTCGCTTTCTCTGTCCCTATGTATGCTTAGATCTTTTAAATTACACAACGGACGTTGACGTTGTAATTTTTAAACGATAGAGTTTACTTCAGTGAAGGTATAAGAACCTATTTTGTTAATTACTTATGACACAAAGCGGGCAAATATGCTGATGGAAAAAGCATGTATTCATAAATTATTCACCATTTTGGATGCCTCTGATAAATATTGTTTGAACTACGGCTATTTGGTAATAAAAAGACCACAAAAATCAATAATAGGATGTTTAATAAAAACTCTATAGCCATACTATTGAAATCTTATTACATGCAATAACAGAACAATCAAACAATCCCCATTACGTAGTAAAAACATCACCAAATAGCTTCATTAGTTATAAAAATAAACCGCACAATTCTACGGAGCGTAAAAAATAAAAATTTCAAGATAATTCCATTTCCTTATACCTATCCCCCTACTGGTCCTTAAGAGTCGTCTCAAATAAATACGGGGGCTGACAAAATCCCGCGCTTTTTGCGGTCAAATAAAAATAGATGTTATGGGCGTCGAAATAATCCAGTTTTTCGTAAACAGCCGTTATTTATGAGTGTTTTAAGTTTCTTTTAATACATGTATAAATTAATGAAGTTGGTAAGTTTAGAATGTTTTATTTCTATGACTTTTCAAGTTCCATAAGTAGTAAGTATACTCTGTCCATTATAGTATTTGCTTTTTGACAGCTCCACGCATATGAATTGTATTGTCTATGTTAAAATGTCATACAAATAATTATTGTACTTCATGGACAGGCCCCGACCACTTAGTGATGTCTACACAGAATTATTCCATGATGGGTCGATAGATTATAAATTATAATTAGGGTTGTAACGGAACTCCGCCTCCGCCTCCGTTACTGCGGAACTTCCGCAAAGAATTTAACTTCCGCCTCCGCATCCGCCTCCGCAAAATTTATGCGGAGTCATATCGGAAGTTCATTTACGATCACAAACAACGCGCAAGGAGCGACGCTAGGCGACGCGGCCGCTCGGCTGCGTGTTTTCAAGTGAAATGGTCGGGAGTTTGCTTAAACCGCGGGAACAACAATTAAATTGTAATACTGAAATGATTTAAAAGAGCAACTATGGAGTTTCTTGCAGGTTCTTCTCCATAGATACTGCTTTCCGAATCGGTGGTAGATGTTAAAATTATGTATTGACGTTTCAAAAGTGCTTCTCGAAGAAGTCTAATTGAATAAATAAATGTTTGTTTGTTTGTTTGAACACGGCCAAGCGGGTGGTGGGAGTGTGAGTGAATGAATAACAGGAATCAACTTGTCAAAGCGTTCGGTACCGCGTAGTTGCAATTGAGCCGTGATTGTTTTAAGTAATATTGTGCGTAATTATTAGTTATTGTTATTTAAATAACGTGATGAAGCCGAAAACTAATGAAATTTGGCAGTACTTTACAGAAGTAGACGATAATTATAAATTTTCCCAACAAATTTCACCTCCGCCTCCGCCTCCGTTAACCTCCGCATCCGCGGAGGCGAACCTCTTCACCTCCGCATCCGCCTCCGCCTCCGCTAAGTAGGCCTCCGTTACAACCCTAATTATAATAATCGATAGAAATACTCTGTAAAATATATCCGATACAGAAATTAAATAATAAAATATTAGTTTAGTTAAGTTTTAACATAAAATGCATAGATAAGTGGTCTTATTATCACATATCTTATTAGTACATTGACGTTGTAATTATTATTTACGTACCTAATTCGATTTATGATAATATTTTGAATTTATAATTGAAATGTTATCACAATCGATAATCTTTTGGACATCACTAATTCTGATATCACCCGTCGAGCTATCAAAAAGCAATTCTTATAGTGACTAGACTATAGTTACTTACTTCATATTTATGAGAAATATTTAAATTTAAATAATAAAAATTTCATCACGAAGCAGGATTCGAACCCACATCTTTCGCCTTGCCGGGGTGATGCCTATTTACGTATGTTGATTTCGTAATCTATATTTTGGAATATTCAGATTTTTGTCTTCTTTATTAAACCTTTAAATACACAATTATAATACGTATTAGCATATTGTGTTTATCCTTTCGAAAATAAATATTTTTTGAACATAAATATGTGTAAAGCCATAATTCTGACAAAAGACGAGCACGTAAATTATTTGGTAAATATAGATAAAACATTTACGAACAATAATGAAATTAACGAAATAACGTTTCTTTTATTCTACAAATAATGTATAAAAGAAATATTATTTTGTTAGTATCTTGTATACTCAAGAATAAATATTATAAGAATCAATAACATAACGAGTTAAAGACGACCTTTATAAAACTTTCCACTCAAAGAGTTACCTACATAATAAACTAGCTTTCCGCCCTTGTTTTCACCAGCATTTTCGAAGAAAAACCTGCATAGTTCCCGTTTCCGTGGGATTTCCGGGATAAAACCTATCCTATGTGTTAATCCAAGTAATCCTCTATATGTGTGCTAAATTTCATTGTAATCGGTTCAGTACTATTTGCGTGAAAGAGTAACATACATACATACACATACATCCATCGTCACAAACTTTTGCATTTATAATATTACCTAATATAGTAGGATTCCACTCAAAGAAGTACACCAACATAACAAAGAAATTGTCTATGACACATACCCGAAACACGATGACACCCTATAAGATTATCAAGGTAAGTAAAAATATAAATAGACGACGCTAATTCGATTCGTTTTTACGCAGACAGTCACCATAGCGATAAATAACCGTAATCTTCACGCAAATATCTCCAGGGGAGAGACAGTAGTGGAGGATTACCCGGCTGGATTTAGATGTTAGATATAGTATGATTACATTCTAAATACAGCCATAAATGAGGGGATATTTAATTTGTCGGCTTAATAGTCGTGATTATCTGTGTTTGTTTCTGTAATGAGTGGCTTAGTCATTTATAAGTGTTTCAAGAGATAAGAAATATAAATACGGATACAGGTAATATACCTAATACTATAACTAGATGTACATGAATAACTTTTAAAATATTTTATATAAGTAACCCAGATGAAGGAAAACTCAGTTAAACTCAACTCTTATAACTCTTTAGAACCACATTGTGATTTTTGTCTCTCTAACGCAGAATTAATGAAAATTGTACCTATTTTTTAAGTGGGGAAATCTTGCATAGATACCCACGGCTTCCGGGGAAGGGGCCATGGGTTATGTCCTTATTTTTCCTACCGACCAAACTTGTCGTGTACCGTTAAGCCGCATCAGCGACGGAGCCACGGGTTTGGTAGAATTCATCCGTGACCCCATCAGCGGCTGCCCGTCAACGGGCCAAAAATGAAAATTGTACCTAATGTTGAGCATCTGAGATATTTTTTAGGTTATATGCTATTTACCTATAAATATATTAAACAGAATCTATTACCAATATACTTTTCTATTTCTATCCGATAATCAAAGAAAAATCTCTTTTTAATCCTACAAAAAAGCTGTCTGGATATTTATATATCTTTAATACGTTATAACATGACCTCGTCTACTATTCTTCAGTTTAGGGTCATAAAGGTTACTAGACCCACGTGAAACTCGGGTCGTAAAATTCGTGTGTATGCTTAGTAAAGTTTTTGCTCTTAAATCTTTATACAAACGTCGATAAGAGTAAATATTTGAGTGAGAGTCAAAAATATGGGCTAGGAACTGTTAGTTAGTGCGTAGCATTGTGTGGTTGTATAGCATGATTGTAATGGTGATAACTTGATAAGTATAACGTATTTAATAATTTTATTGTATTGTTAATCAAAATAATATCTACTGGGTATAAGTTGAAGAACAGATTACTATTTATTAACAGGTATAATTCATATTTGTTTCACATAATACATGTAAAGGTTTTAGGGCCGATTTTTTAATGCTTGGATAAAACTTATCCGTCCAATAAAGTATTACCTACACGATAATATTAAAATGTAACGTAAACTGTCAAATACGGGCAATTAGAATACGTTTTTAAAATGGTAGTTTTATACATTATTCGACGAATAAGTTTTATCCAAGCATTGAAAAATCGGCCCTTAATGTAATGTATTCGTTATTAAATGAGTAAAAGTAATTTCATGAAATTCTTACTTAATTTTATAAATGCAACTATTACTTTGGTTTGTTTTTCTCTTTTTCAGGCTTAATCCACTGTAACGCTTTGGATGAAATGTTTGGCAAAGATAGTTTGAGACCTGAGAAACGGGAACTATGCAGATTTCGAACACATCGACGAAGCCGCGAGCAAAAGCTAGTTTATTGTAAACACTAAAAATCGTAAAGTTAACACCTTTTCTATAGAAACCATTAAAACTATTGATAAAACGTTAAGTAATAGTATTAACAAAAACCTTTTATACAACGCTTTCACTGATTATCAGAAATCAAACTTTCAAAGGGAACATACATGCAATAGGTCAAAATATGTTCAATAGAATGTCGTACTAGGTATTCAATAATTTATCAGTTCCACAATTTGGTCCATAAAATACACGAAAATTGGATAAAATTATTATGAAGTGTAAAGAAAAAAAAAAATCACAAATATTTAAAAAACAAAAATCGTCGCATTACTCCCTGACGTGACGGTATTGCTATGAGGCGGCCTTGAAATTTTACTCCCAACGCGCCTTAAGAAGTTTAACTTCAAAAATTTGAACAAAAAAAATTCCAAACAGTCCCAAATTTATTTTAACGATTCAGAAGCTATAAAGTTCAAGGCTTAATTGTCAGATATACTGAAATGCTGATATTTCAAAGCAATTAGTGCCTAATTTGTCACCGATGTCGATAATGATAAACAGTAGCAGATAGTAATCTTCATGACTAATACGAAACTAATCACTCATGGCGTTGAATAATCAGTGCTTACTAGATTGTTATGACCGCCTCCTTGGTACAGTGGTTGACGCATGAGCGTAACACCGAGTGGTCCTGGGTTCGATTCCCGGTGGAGACGAAGAAAAAAATGTCTCGGTCTGGCAGGACACAGAAGGCTGATCACCTACTTGTCCCTAAAGAAAATCGATCAGTGTAACAGATGTATCATCATGTACAGATGTAATGCATCTGCCCCTTACCCCACTAGGGGACATGGGACTTCACTTTTTCACTAGATTGCTATGTGTATAGAATCATGTTACTATTTCGTAAAACCTATTGCTTAATTCTAAGGAATATAATTAATAATTCCACCGAGTTTTGAAATGATCGATTTTTTTGAAAAACCGATGCTGTGTGTATTTTATTTTATAAACTAGCAGTCCGCCCCGGCTTCGCCCGTGGTACATATTTACGTTTTCTCTACATAAGAACCATCCTCGTACTTCAAGGAATATAATAAAAAAAGAATTATCGAAATCGGTTCAGCCGTTCTCAAGTTATGCGCTTACCAACACATTTTGCGATTCATTTTTATACAGGGTTACTTGTAAAACACCAGCAACCTCGCAGGACAAGATAGCTAACTTCATAAGTAACAACATTTGTTCTACGATTTTTGGCATAACGTAATAAATTATTTTTAAATGATTTTTTAAACTTTTATTGTACTCTCCTAACATTTGTAAGTCTATGTTCTATTAATTATCGGATGGACGACGCGACGCCCCCTTCCCCCTCTCGTTCGCTTTTTGTTTACGTAATTTTTGGGAGGCGTAGAGTTTATAATATTCAGACGGAAAATTAAATGAATATTTATTTTTGTATGAAAATAAAATCTAACAAATTATCAAAAGTCGTAGAACAAATGTTGTTACTTATGATGTTAGCTATCTTGTCCTGCGAGGTTGCCGGTGTTTTACAAGTAACCCTGTATATAAAGAAGATTGAGAATTAATTCTTTTGTTTTGCATCGGAAAGGCAGAGGCTCCTGAAACACAGCGAAAGCTATAATATTATATACTTAGTCTATATTTTGATATATAAGGAACCTTGTTCAATAAATGATTTTATTAATTAATTATTATTTTTATTTATCCTTAACATAAACAACTTATTCCCAAAAGAATGATCGATCGCTCAATACCCAAACGCATAATCACTACGTCCCAAAGATTCAAACAACAATCAAGTTTTAAACAGCACTAATCAAATTAAATCATTAATTTGTTAGAACTAGAGTTCATGGCCCTGTAAAATGTAATAAATTATCAACAATTACGACAATAAAGGGACAGGACTTATTTTTCAGGAGACCACTTCATCTACATCCACTTGAGAGTCTAATATAATTAATGTTTAAGGAAATTTTCCCGTTTCACTTTAAATTAAGTTAACGTTAATTACTGCGTTTTGTTGTTGTCTTGGTGAGAGGTCACATTTTTTCGAGTTAAATTTTATAAGTATTTTATTAGGCTATATTAATATAATCCATACTAATATTATAAATGCGAAAGTAACTCTGTCTGTCTGTCTGTTACTCAATCACGCCTAAACTACTGAACCAATTTTTATGAAATTTGGTATGGAGATATTTTGATACCCGAGAAAGGACATAGGCTACTTTTTATCCCGGGGAAATGACGCAATCCCGGAAATCCGACGGGAACGGGAACTATGCGGGTTTTTCTGCGTGGGCGAAGCCGCGGGCGGAAACCTACTCTTATATTTAATGTCATTTAAAGTAAAGAGAGTTTGTCAATTATTATCAATTCACATCTAACTAGATAAATTAAAAATTGTTAAAATAGATGGTTAAACACTTAAAAGTTTGGAAGAAGACTTCATTATGCTTCATTGACTACATTGTAATCTTTTCTGAACTATACTAGAACTTTTTCTTTTACACCAAATGCTAGTAAAATATCGGTCACTCATCTATTGCACAATAGTATTTAGTAAATTACAAATGTAGTGTATTAAATAAATCGAATTGCCCAATCCCAATGTACTTAATTTAAATAATGTTAAACATGTTAGCAACATAATATTATACGCAATACACACCTGTATTGCATTCAGTTGCTACCTTATAATATCAGAAATGAAACCATATTTAGGAACCCTTCGAACTCGAAAGCTTATAAGAAATGTATTTGAACATATTATTTACATTTTTACATGAAATCAGAGTACATCGAATAGCAAACATAGCAAGTGCCCTTGATATAAATTCCCTTTGATGTGGCCATATTGAATATACTAAGGTTGACATGTTCTCTTATTACAAAGGCTTTTGGGACTTCTAGTAATATATAATGTAACACGGCTAATGTAAAAATGTATTGTGTAACCACTGTTTCAAGTTTTAAAGAGATTTTTTTTAATTGGTGTCGTTTTTTACGGTACTTGTATCGTCTTTTTTGAAAAGGTGTTAAAGTGTAGGCGTGTGGAGATTCAGGTTTATAACTGACGTATGAAAAGTGGCATCATTTGAGATTAAGGTTAGTACCTACTAGAATACGTTTAATTATATTACACTAACTGTGCCCCGCGGTTTTACCCGCGTTGCTTCGATGATGCGTGCGTGATGACGCTGAATATTATAGCGATTATACAAACTGTACAAAAATGTACTTATATAAAAATATGTTAAATTTGAACTAGTACGCAAACTATGTCGATAATCTAAACTTTCGATTGATATATTATACCTTAACCAAATCGGGTCATCTATTTGGGGGCTACGATTTCACAGGGCACAGACAGACAAAAATACACACGTAAATCTTATAACACCCCTTGATTTAGAATCAGTGGTAAAAATAGTTCTCTTCTGTTTGCTATAAAGTTATATATACTTATTTGAACTAACATGTAAAGAAGTTTCAGTGATGTAGATAAACAAATTTTGATAATATTAATAAAAAGAGCGTAATCATTCTTATGTTTAAAGGACAAAGGTATTCCTTGAGGTAAATAAAGATAAGAAATTAGAAACTCTTTATTATTTACTGAAGAAATATTTTATTTTATGTAAGATACCTTATCAATTACAATATTATGGCCGCTCTACGAATTTAAGCATCTTAAACAATTCTTTAAATAAAACTTACTCATTGAAGTTTTAAAACGACTGAATAAGTTATTTTTTTGATGATCATATTGTGAACTTACAAAGTCCATTTTAAACGTACTCTGATGACGTCATCACAGCTAACCCCAAATTCCATATCCAATGTATCACATGACTTCAATATGTAGTAGTCAAGATTTTGCACGACACAATACCATA
>CAJQZN010032835.1:0-31794 GCA_907164685.1 Colias eurytheme
AGTGCAAACCATGACACAGATCAATGCTAGTTCAATGTTTCTTTCTACTTCAACAGCTATAATCTCGTCTGTGACCCAGTTCGCGAATGCTTTAGACCAAACGGAACGATAACCGTTTCCCGTTGATATATTTGCGGATTTAACGATATGTTTTACATTATTCATCGCCGGAATGTATTCATCCGGACCGTTAAACTTGATGAATCTAAACGCCATTGAACATGCATTTATTTCAGGCACTGGAAAACCACATTCTAATGGTTGCGAAAATTTAAAATTAATTTGAAACCTTCCACCTACGGAACTGAATAAAAATCTCGATAAATACTTATTAAAATCTTCAGGTGATACGGCGGAAGCATTTTTAAGATCCCGGTCATGATTTTGTTTGACGTATCCGTGAAAATGTTCTACCCAAGTTATTACATCTGTTACATATGATTCGTTACGTAGCCTTTGCACCATGTTATATAAGTTAGGAAATTCAGCGCTATAGTTCATTTTTCCCATAAAAACCATTGCGGGATGACCTTCATCGGGGTAGTAAAGCTCATGTTTATTAATGAAGTCTTTGTAATATGTATCTTCAGGAATAAACCACCTCGGGTCAAATCTTTGCTCTAACTTCAGAATAGCTTCTATGCTTACACCGGACATAATAAGGGTAAACAATATAACTATTGTTTTTCCAGGAATAGTGAATACAACATTTTTGTAGAAACTTTCTAATAGTTTTTGACAAATAGTTTTCTCTGTAGATATCGCGACTTCATTTTTATGTTTGTAACAAAAGAAGAAGCCATTTCTTTTCGCTTCAATTCTCTTTAAGTCTAAGGAAAATACTGCTACATAAAACGTAACAGAATAGCAAAATATGAAGAATACACCCATAGCGGCATACATACAAAACGATTTCAACGACGGAAGAATAGTAATAGCACCAATTAACAGGGCAACAATATCCGTGAAAGAGGTGATGACGATAGACACGCCGGCATGTTTTAGCATAAGACCTATTTTAACAGGAACACTTTTATGAGAATCATGAGACATGACGATTTTCCAACATGCATTCATCACAAACATATCATCTACACCTAGACCCATTAACAAGAAAGGCAAGGAAGAATGTACGGGACCAAATGGAATCCCTAAAATTGAACACCAGCTCACAGCAGTAACGTACGCCATTCCAACATTCAGTAAACCAACACTACCCAAAGTTACTCTAACCTCTAGCCAATTAAAGCGAGACACTGATATAAGTACATACACAAACATCAAAATAATACCCAATGCTAGTTTGTCCATCTCTTGAAACATGGCTTGACCACTAACGTCTGCAAAGCTTCTTCCAGCTTCATAATACAGACGTATATTCATATCTTCATAATTCATGTTTTCTACGTTGTTTAAGAATTCTTGCTCCCATGCTGCGAGTTGAATAGATACCCATTCTTCAGTTCCCACTAGATTACCGACTTCGTTCAAATCTACTGCAGTCATATTAACATCCATGTACCAGTTTATTAAAAGTGATTTGGCCGACACAATTAAACCATTTTTATCTCTTTCAACGCCACCCAACATTTTTGCAAAATCGGCCGGGTGACCGGTAGTTGGGTTGTATGTGACTTCATTTATTTTCGTTATAATATCATGTTTTGTTAAGTTTCTAATTATTTCAGGATCATTCTCCCATAAATCTAATATGTTGTTTTGCAAGCATGTTAGCGGAAACGTTTTAAGGAAACTACAATAGAAATCATCGCTCACCCACAGGCCGGGGTCGGAAAAGTCGTTACTGTCTGAATTTTTTTTCTCTGTCTGCTCGTCATTCTCAGATCTAGATTTCCCATTTGAATTAAGTATATTTACTTTAGGTATTTTAAAGCACAAGTCTTCCACTGAATAAAATACATCTTTGTGTTTAATTCGAATAGAATTTATTTCATTTGTAATATTACTAACCACCATAAGAACTTCAGAATCGAGAACATTATCTGCCGTGACTAGAATATTCTGAAGCCGAAAGCTAGTTCCAAAATTATCTATATACCAATTTGTGTCTTGATAAAAATCCGACTCTGGCGGAACCCATAGCTTCATAGGATTCTTTTCTATGTAAAATGTTAACAGCCCCGTGCAGCTCACCAGGACGAAAATCCATGTTAAAATAACAGTTCTCCATGGATGTTTACCGACGTACACTCCCAAATTGAAGAATATCGTCTCAACAAAATTAACAAATATCGATGACAAATTTTCCCATAATTGTTGAGGAGACTTAATTTTCTTCTTACTAGGCATAGGTATAGATAATATTCACTGAATATCACAGATATTGAATTCACGCACAGTTAAATGCGACAGTAAATCACTAAATTCACGTACACATATAGTTCAACGTAAGATACGCGTAATCTAACAGTTCACGGTTACGAAAAAGCAACATATTCCGACGGAACGATCGCGGTGGAGTTACAGACTTGGTATCAGTTGGACGACCCCGACGTGACTGCCGACAGCGGCGTGGGCAATTTATCTTTGCATTTGTCACGATACGCTTTAAAATATATACCTATGGAACGGCCGGCCCAAATCGACTGTTCTAATGCTAACATAATGGAATAAGAAAGGGAATGCACGCACCCATTGTATTATTTACCGTTAGGTGAAACGGACAAAAAAGGGATTTGAAATTTTTACACGCATCAATGCAGATATGCTTGATGAATGATGATATTTTAAATATTATCTGTATTTATTTGCAGCTGTAAATAATTATCTATAAAAATATAAAAATCATCAATTCTAATTATGAATTTAAAATATACGATATTATTTTAACATTACTAACATAATACTTAAATTATTAATATAAAATGAAGATAATAAATTATTGCAGGCACGCGTACCTATTCTATTAAATTTTTATTTAAAAATATTATGGAATCGAACCTTTATTTAATCATGTTTGCGATTGCTAATTTATTTTAATTAAACTGTGTATTTTATATTACATATCATAATAATTCCTAAAATGTTGTTTATTCTCTATTTGTTATTATTTGAACTTTGAAGCACTTTTATAATTTAATATAATAAAATAGGTACCTACACCTAGTACCTACCATATTAATCGTGTTTTCTAACGTAATATTAAATGCATATTAATTTTAATTTGTAATATTAATTATTGTACCTAGTACTATCATGTACTTGGTTACAAGTTCGTTTTATCTTCGGTTACAGACAAAATATATATAAGTAAAAAATAATTACATGATTTTTGCATTTTGTTTGTTCGTACCTTCAAATCGAAAGCTAAAAAGAACGATTTAAAAAAGTCCGCACATAAAACTTGCTCGAAAAAAAAACAGCTTTGTGACTCACTCATGAAAAACACAAGTGTTTCCTCTTTGTAATAGTAGTTTAGATTGAAAATTATTAATCCTCAGAAAGTCATGTCATAAATTAATACTTTAATTGCTGACATAACTACTTACCTAGGTATTGTTTTAAATTTTTTTTATAAATATTGTAAACGCTGTTAGATTACAATCTCGCGGGATCCTATGGTTTTGAGATTGTAGGTATCTAATCCCTGACATACCTACCTACTGCTGCAGTCTGCACTAGGAATTAGGATATTGTTATTAGCGCGGGCTAATAACAATACATACGGGCACTATGGCACCAAAGAGGATATTATAATCACTACGTTTTATATGGCACATCGAAATGTGTCTAGTAAAATTTTGTTGAGATGTCTCTTTTTTCGCTTACGATAATGGATCATGATTCATGACATCAGCTTAGTATGACCCATACAATTTAAAACCTTATAATACACTAGCTTTCCGCCCGCGGCTTCGCCCGTGTTTTCAAAGAAAAACCCGTTCCCGTAGGATTTCCGGGATAAAACCTATCCTATGTCCTTTCTCAGGTATCAAAATATCTCTATACCAAATTGCATGCAAAATAGGTTCAGTAGTTAAGGCGTGATTGAGTAGGTAACAGACAGACAGACAGAATTACTTTCGCATTTATAATATTAGTATGGATTAAAATATAGAAAACTGACGTAGGTATTCCAAGTTTAAAACATTACCTTTCGTTCCAATATATCGGTGTGAATCCCTATTCCCTTATACCTATATCTTAGAGCCTTCCTCGTTATATGGACTATCTAACACCTAACGAATTTTGCAAAATAGGACCAGCCGTTACTGAGTCAAACAAACTGGTCAGCTTTATAATATTAGTATAAAATAAGTCAAGAATAATCGAAAGTAGGTACTTACCGGTGGAATCTTAACATTACAAAATATAGCGTAATCATAATTAATACATTTACTTACATACATTTTCCTAGGTATTATCGGGTCTTTGAATGGAGGTTTCTTGAAATTATACACATTGAATAATAAGCATTTAATTTTAAAAGATTACTTACAGCAGCAAAACTTAAAACTTTGTATAATGTATGTTTGCTATAATTTAAATTTTAAATTCCTATTTTGAATACATAGTAGAAAATCGCCAATAAAAGAGTCCCACGGTGAAAAAATGAACTAATTTTGACAGGTCGGCCATAGACCATAGTGTAGAAAAGACGTTGCTCTTGTTTCACTGTTGCCATACACATTTTTTTAAACAAAAATTAAATTCATTCCGAAACCTCCAATAGGCAATCAAAAGCTATTAAAATATATTTTTTTAGCTCTACCTACGTATCTATCTCTTTTGTTGTGCAGAAAGTATTTAAACTCGAAGTATTAATAATAATAAACAGGCTCATTTCCTTTTTTACACGCTTTATATTAGCTTCACCTGTATGTTTGTTTGTATAACGACTTCTTTGGGCGCGAATTTGACCCGGCGGCCAGATTTCGTTCAAACTTTGTAGATTTATTGAGGACCGATGACAATACACTAATTTGATAAAATTTTCTATTTTTTAGTTCGGTTTTCTATAAAAAGCGTGTTTTTTTAGTTTTTTTTTTAACTATTATTATTTCAAGTACAACACTAAAATTCGAACATAGACTATACATAATATGTCAACTGTCGAATGTTGTAATTTGTAAACATAAAGTTCGTCATGGGAATTTTATAAATATTAAATTAAATAAACTGATGTTATACATACTGAAACTATAAATTAAAACTAATAGAACTATAAATAGTTTATATTTTCTGAGAAGATGTGGACCACTAGAACATTTTTAACAAAAACTAAGAGGGGGAATATTCTAAAAGTGAGGTTACTTTTATAGGTTGTTTACAATATTTATACAGTACTAAAACAGTAGTTTTGTAAAACAAATGTTTTGAATGTATCACAAAATAATAATGTACGATTCATAAAATTATTATGTTTTAATACATTAACAAAAAACTCGTTTCCAGATTGTAAGAGAACATTACCTGAGGGACGATTTGCTATGTGGATCTGAAGCATGTAATGTGTGTCCACATAAAAATGACGAATATGTTTTGGATGCCAAACCAGAATCAATTTGTGCACTATTCGACTATAACCACTACATTATACTTGACACAAATGCTGTTTTACATCAAATAGATGTTCTTGAAGATGATGCGTTAAAGAATGTGATAGTTTTGCAAACTGTTTTGGATGAGGTGAAACATCAAAACACTGCTATTTTCCAACGTCTTTTAGAAGTCATCGGGAACAAGAAGAGGAAATTCTTTTCATTTGTGAATGAGCATCATAAGTATGTTTGTTTAAAATATGTATTTTGTGTTATATTGTGTTATGATGACAATTATAAATGTTACTAGGGACACAAATTTAATGAGAATCCGTCGATCTATTTTGAAGGAGAATGGATTCTAACATTGAACCTATTAACATAGAAATTTTCTATTAAAACAATCACTTCCAAGAAGTGGTCTTTTATGTTACCTAGCTTCTTCTCTATAATAATGACCCGGTTTTACCAATATTTTCTAAATCAGATGTTAATTAATGGACTGTTAAAATAAACATGTATTTTAACATCGTTGTCAACTCTACAGGTTCCAAGAAGGAAATCTAACAGACCATTAACAAATCAACCATTAACTGACCGACTCACGAATCATTCATTCGTATTTTAATGCATACTTGACTAATAATTTCAATATTTCAGAGACACATACATTGAACGCAATCCAGGTGAGAAGCCAAACGACAGGAACGATAGAGCAATTCGCAAGGCCGCTATGTGGTACGCTACTCATCTGTCTATCAAAGGAGTGGCTGGACAGTTCCCACAGATTGTGCTGTTGACTGACGATGAGAATAATAGGAAATTAGCACAGGAGGAGGGGATTGTTTGCTGCTCAGGTAAGAATATTTGAGATAATGAATTTTTAATGAAAAGATACCTGTTTATTGAACAAATTAAATGGTAGATTAGATATTAATGGAGGTAATTTGGTCTGAAGAAATTTCATAAAAGTTCATTTTCAACCTACTTAACTTGCATTCTGCAAATCCATGTAATTTGTATAATTTGATTATCAATCTCAAGTTTTTTACATATAGTTTTTAGACTACTGATATATATTTAATTTGTGGACTTGACATAACACATTTACAATTTGAATGAGTAAATAAATAAATTACATAAATGAACCAACTGCGGTCATATGCATGGTAACAACATGGTGGCATGGTTGCCAAGGTAAGGCAGTACTTTACACCGGAACAGCTTCTGAATCTCTATAAAGCACAAGTTCGGTCGTGTGTAGAGTACTGCTGTCACCTATGGGCTGGGGCTGCGAATTACCAACTGTCAGCACTTGATTCAATCGAAAAACAAGCGAAAAGGCTTATTAACAATGACGTATTGGTCAATTCTAAATTGACCTGCCTCGAGCATCGTCGTAAGGTTGCCAGTTTGTCGGTATTTTATAGAATATTCTTTGGTGAATGTGCCGAGGAGTTACATAACTTGATACCGGCATCACCTTTTCACCATCGAACAACCAGACGCGGAGCAGATTTCCATCCTTATGTTGTAGACATCCCTAAAATTCGCACAAAGCGATTCACGTCATCATTTCTCTTGCGAACATCTAAGGACTGGAACTCTCTACCGAATACAGTTTTTCCACCTTCTTACAATCTATCCAAATTTAAAGCAAATGTGAATAGGCACCTTCTAGGTAAACATGTTCCAACTTAGGACGCGTTGTCACTTACCATCAGGTGAAACAGCGGCCAAATGTTTACCTATTCATGAATAAAAAAAAAAAAAAAAACAATTTTTTTTGATTGTTTATTCTATCAAACTGTGTTTTTCACCTGTTAATTTTCAAACACGATTTACAGTAAAGGACTACATAGAAAACGTGAATGGCTTTCCTGGTTTAGTGGACAAACTGTCAAAGAATGTGATGCCCGAGAGTGTCTCCAAAGACGCCCTATATCCCGCCCATTTTACCCCGTCCCAGATACACTCAGGAATACGAAATGGGAAGCTGTATCAGGGTACTTTCTATGCGTCGAGAGATAATTTCTTGGAAGGCACAGCGTCTGTTTCTGGCTTTGAAAAACAGGTATGAGATTTGATATTTGGTTTTATAGCACTGTCTTACCTGTTAAATGAGAATTTTTTATTGAATATAAAAATTCAATTCATGAGGATTCATGCCCGCTGCTAAATTTCGAACCTGTGGCTGTGGAAAGGCAGAAAGACGCGGGTTCGAATCCCGCCTCGTCGAGGTGATATAGTTTTTTATGTAATAACTAGTGGTCCGCCCCAGCTTCGCCTGTGGTACCTACATGTTTAAAATATCCTATCTCTCAAATTGGATCAAACTGCACATGGTGTGCGAATTTTATTATAATCGGTTAAGTGGTTTAGGAGTCCATTGAGGACAAACATTGTGACACGAGATTTATATATATTAAGATATATTCATTTAAGCTATAAGTCATTTTGTAAGTAACATTGTATTAAGTCTTTGTTATAATTATTATGAAAATAGAAATTAGAAACTATGAAATAATTATATTTGTTTATTATTGTTTGTTGGCTTCTTTGGATAGCTTCCAATACAATGATAAGTGGATTTTATAATTAATCTTGGATGAAGTTATGAAAATTCGGATAGTTTTATTACAATTTGCATAATATACAACGGATAATTAAATCAATTTATTAATTCAATTAAATAAACTTTTATTGAATATGCATGAGGAAGACACTGGAAACAACTAGCTTGTTTAATATGCTGCCATATTTATAACATAATATCAAAGAAAAGCATCTACGAGCTCTTGACAAAAAGCTAAATTGCTGATATCAATTCAATTTGACATTGTTTGGCTATTAGCCATATATGTAATACCTAAACAAAACGTGTTTTAGTTTTATTAATAATTCTAATTGCACTTAGAATATAACACTTTTAAGACTCGAAATAAGCTCATTAACATACTTTTTCCCGACAAACTGTATCTTATAACTAAGTAAGCTCTTTTATTCTAAAGGGCTATATCAAACTTGATAAACTTTAAATAATAAGATAATATGTTCACAGATCTTGTTACAAGGTCACATCGGAATAAACAGAGCGATCGACGGAGACATTGTAGCAATCGAAATATTCCCCGAAGACGAGTGGAGGAAGCCAAGTGACATCGTTCTAGAGGACAAGGCTGATGATCCAGGGGATTGTTTGGACGAAGAAACGATTCTCTTGAACAGTGCGAAGTCAGCTGCGAGCGCTGATATCAGTCCAACGGGGAAGGTGGTCGGCATCATACGGAGAAAATGGAGACAGTACTGTGGTATACTGATGCCGAGCAAGTTTCCTGGTATGTAATATTGAGAGATGGTATAAGGATATAAAATTTAGTATAATAGGAGACTATGATCACTACATAGTATAAAACAAAGTCGCTTTCTCTGTCCCTATTTCCCTTTGTATGCTTATATCTTTAAAACTACGCAACGGATTTTGATGCGGTTTTTTTTAATAGATAGGGCGATTCAAGAGGAAGGTTTTAGTATATAATTTATTAGGTTTTAGACAAAGCGGGCGAAGCTGCGGGCGGTAAGCTAGTATGTTGATAATGGCATGATAATGTTTGTGTTTGATTTACTTTACTACTGTTGTGTACAGCTGTTGTAGATAGTATTTTTTTTATTTGAAATGAAATCTTTTCTTTATAACCATGTTAAATATCGTTAAAATTAATTGGACGTTTGGATTTGTTAAAAATAATAACAAGAAAGAAAGAAAAAATTGTGCAATGTTTATATTTTAATTATTTATTTTTGAAATACTTATGAGAGCGGGCTCATCGGCTGGTGAAACCGTGCGGCGTTTATAAAAAAAAATGCGTTAACAAGTGTCAAATTGACTATAAGAAACGCTATTAGGAAATTAACCCATTGAGCCCCGAACGGCCCGATCGGTCCACGACACAATAGATTTTCTATTGTGTTTGTGATTCCGGGGCCTGAGTTATTAAAGGTGTCAAACAAAGGATGACAGAAATATATTACTTTATCAAATATAATTATTTTTCCAGGCGCCACCCGTCACTTATTCAGCCCAGCAGAGCGTCGTATACCGCGTGTGCGAATAGAGACGCGGCAAAGTGACGTACTGTCGTCGCAAAGGATACTCGTCGCGCTTGACTCTTGGCCCCGCAACAGCCGCTACCCGTTGGGCCACTTTGTGAGGGCCTTGGGGCCTATTGGTGAGATACCTATATTTTACTTTACTATTCAGCAATATATTTAACCCCTCTTGGACGGACACGCTTTCCATTGGTGAAAACAGAATGAAAATCGGTGCAGCAGCTTTCGAGTTTATTGCAAACCGATAAACAGACAGGCGCGGTGGAAGGTTTCATTTTATAAAACACATTTTATAGTACACACGTTTGACACAGAAAATTACATAAACACAACAATGATATGTGCAAATGGCGCGTTCTTGGTAAATGTAGGTCTAAATAAATTAAAATAATTGCTATTAAGATGGAACGAGAAAACTTTGTACTCAGACGTCACAAATCCTTCATAAAGCCAATTTTACAAAGTAAGCTAATAAAATTAACTACATATAAACATTTATTTCAGGTGACAAGGACGCAGAAAATGAAGTGATACTCCTAGAACATGATGTACCGCACGCGAGATTCAGCGAAGCAGTACTTTCTTGCCTACCGCCCGATGATTGGACTATACCCGAAGAGGTAATTATTGAAACTATAGATACACAATCATATTAAAACTGTAAAAGTGTTTGCAAAAGTGTCTAAATTCTATATTAAAGCAAAATCAAGCTTATTAGCATTGCACAAAATTTTTAAAACATACCAAACGACTAAGTCAATCTATCTTCTATATATATAAAACTCAAAGGTGACTGAAATAGTGATCTATCAACGCACAGCCCCAACCACTGGATGTATCGGGCTGAAATTTGGCATGCAGGTAGATGTTAGGACGTAGGCATCCGCTAAGAAAGGATTTCCCGAAATTCTTGCGGGAACGGCGAAAAACGGGGATGCACGTACAAAGTCGTGGGCGGAAGCTAGTGTATAAATAAATAATTGAACCTTATAGCAGTGGTTTAAAGTCCGAATTTACATGTACTCAATCTGATTTACAAATAAAAATAAATTTTATTAATTCTGTATATTTTGAATAGCTGATAACTTATACTTTTTCTGTTTCTTTGTCATACATCGAAAAGTTCTATAAACGTATTTTTACAGGAAATAAAAAAGCGCGTAGACCTCCGTTCCGTGTGCGTCTGTTCTGTCGACCCGCCCGGCTGTACCGATATCGATGATGCTCTCCACGCGAGACTGCTGCCGGAGAAGACGAAAGACGGTCTACTGAAGTACGAGGTTGGCGTGCATATTGCGGACGTGACGTACTTCGTGAGACCGAATACTGCTTTGGATAAGGAAGCCGCATCCCGGTCTACTACGGTCTACTTGGTGGGGAAGAGGATTGATATGGTGCCAGGTTGGTTTTAGTAGAATAAATAAATAAATATTTCAGGACAATTTTCACACACGGCACGATTTGATCCCATACTATTTCGCTTGTGTTATGGGAACCAGATGGCTGATGAACATACATATATAATTTTTAATTAAATACTTATATAGATAATTAACACCCAGACACAGAGCAAACATCTATGTTCATCACACAAATATTTGCCCCGGGTGGGAATCGAACCCACGACCTCTGGCTTGGAAGGCAGGGCCACTACCAACCAAGCCAACCCGTCAGTCAAGAAGATGATTATAAATTTAGTTATTTGCGTGGTCTACTGAGAAGACGAGAGACGGTCTACTACGGTATTCTTGGTGGGTAACGGGATCGATATCCCAGGTAGGTTTTAGCAGATTATCTTTAAATATTTTGTTGTTGGGATGGTCTACTGAGAAGACGAAAGACGTTCTACTACGTTTCTTCGATTGATATGGTTCTAGGTTTGCTGTAGAGTGATTTTTGGGTGGTCTACTGAGAAGACGTAAACTGTCTCTGTCGTTTAATCTCCTATGTGCTTCACGAGACAATTTAAAATTTATGTTTAAGGTAGGTATTTTGGTGTATTGTAGAATTTCTTAAAATATGTTACCAACACATTTGTTATATTTACTATGACAATCTATTTTGACTAGATACTGCTTCAAAAATGCAACTTCTAGAATCGTCTGATATCCTTATATTTTTTTTTACTGGTTGATAAAATTACAAAAACACATTATTGCAAAATCCACAGACATTTCTTGAACTATAAAATAACGTACATAATATAATTTGAATTATTTTCAGATCTATTAAGTTCTAACTTATGTTCTTTACGCGGCGGCGAAGAAAGACTCGCATTTTCTTGTGTTTGGGAAGTCGATGAAAACGCAAATGTGTTGGCTACAAAATTCCATAAGAGTGTTATAAAGGTATGACACTCATTTTCCCTATTTTACTTTTATTATTGATAATATAAACAATATTTTTTAGTAAAATATTAGACATAAAAAAAAATACGCACACCAAGCTATATCATGTATGACTTATGAGTGATATTTAGACTACTTTAAACGAAGAGTTAAAATTCACATTGTGTATAAATCTGAATTCTTAATTGATAACAAGAAGTGAGTTAAAATACATTGATATGGTACTTCACATAGTATATAATTCAACATAACAACTTTTATCATACACAAACTATGTTATTTTTTTACTAAAAATAACCTCAAAAGCTCAAAAGCTATTTAATTTAAAAATTTTTCCAGTCCCGCGCAGCGATGACATACGAAGAAGCACAAATAGCAATAGATAGTTCGAGAAGCGACGAAATAGCTGAATCTTTGAGAGTACTCAATGCGTTAGCTAAGAAACTCAAACAGAAGAGATTGGACAATGGCGCCTTGTTATTGGCCTCCCCGGAGATACGGTTTGAGGTAAGGTGTAAAGAAAATGTAATTTAAAATGATTTTTGTGTATAGTGCATTGGGGGAATTTCGGATGAGGGGTAATTTCAGAAAATTGTGAATACCACTTTAGAGCATCGCTTTATCATAAGTATCGTGAAGGAAGGGCATGAAGATATATAGGTTTGATATTATTAGCATACATATTTGCTTAATCTATCGATAGTTACGTATTAATTTAACATATATACTTATTTACCCCCTGGCTGGAATTACCCCAATGCCATTTCTCATACCTTGCCATCTTTTTGTTTTTGATATTTTAAAGTTTAGAAAATTAAATCTTTATTTAAATCCAAATAACACATCAAGGTGTAAATAATTACTCAGCTTAGAATTTAATCGGACCATACAATCATAAAGGAACTTATGAGTGTTGCCACTTGCAAAGCTTTTATTATTTACATAAACTAATTATACAAGCACAGGTATAGTGCACCATTATATTATCATATTTTAGAGCACTCTTATATTACATGCGCGAATATCAAAATATTCGTATCGTCATTGAGAACATGACGTCATTATTATATATAATAATAATAGTTTAAAAAAACTAAAAAACACGCTTTTAGTTCGGTTTTCTATAAAACGCGTGTTTTTTATTTTTTTTAACTATTATTTATTTTATCAAATTAGTGTATTGTCATCGGTCCTTAATAAATCTACAAAGTTTGAACGAAATCTGGCCGTTTAAAGTGGGTCAAAATCGCGCCCAAAGAAGTCGGTTACAAACTTACAAACATACAGGTGAAGCTAATATAAAGCGTGTAAAAATTAGTTCCTTTTAAAATTCCCATACATAAATGCTCTCAATTGCAATCCGAATACTTTGACGATAGTTTTCGTACTTGTGCTTCTGATATTGTTATGCATAAGTGTACAATTTGTTATCTAGTTTCAGTCGTGATTGTCTGAAATTTTCAATAAAACTATGTCTAGATATTTCATTGTGTTTGATTTTACGCGAGTATTATACATTTAGATATGAAAGATTTTAATGCATTTTAAACGCGATTTCTTCATTATTATTAGTTTAATGCCGACGAGCGAGCGTAGTCACGGAGAGATCGCCTCCACGCTGCAAAGTGGGCGAAATGAATGAATCAGTTTAAAATCCGTTAAAATCTTTTTAAAAGTATGTCTTAATACCTCCCAGGTGGACTCCGAAACGCACGAACCCATGGAAGTGCAAGCGAAACGCATTTTAGACACTAATTCCATGGTAGAAGAGTTCATGTTGCTGGCAAACGTTAGTGTAGCGGAGCACATAGCGGGCGAGTTCCCGCAGAGCGCTCTGCTGCGGAGACACCCGGCACCGCCGCCCGCCAACTTCAACACTTTCCTGAAGGCTGCTGCTCAGCAAGTGAGTGTTTATAGGGAAAATGAAAAAAAATAGGGGGATAATAGTGTTCAAAGCATCCACTACAACACTTTCCTGAAGGCTGCTGCTCAGCAAGTGAGTGTTTGTAGGGAAAAGTATGAAAAAATAGTGGAGAGAATAGTGTTCAAAGCATTCTAGACACTATTTCTATGGTAAAAGAGATCATGTTGCTAGCAAACGTTAGTGTAGCACAGCAACAGTAAATAAATTTAAGACTTCCTTTATTACATTAATGTACTAAAAATATCGAATTCCAGGGTTTCGATCTCGACGTGTCAACAAACAAAGCATTCTCTAAATCTCTCAACGAGGCCATAATACCAGAACGACCATTCTTCAACACGTTATTACGTATTATGGCAACCCGTTGCATGCAGCAAGCGGTTTATTTCTCAAGTGGGAGTATAGCACAAGAGGAGTTCTATCATTATGGGCTTGCGTGTCCTATTTATACGCATTTTACGTCGCCGATTCGTAGGTGAGTGCGAATGTAGACTCTATTCCTAATAGTTTTAAGGGCGAATTTTCCAAGACTTCCAGACAAGACAAAATAGTTGCGGAGACAAAGTTGCTCATGCGCGCTAGCTCTTAACTGTTTAAATTCCCTTCCAGATACGCAGACGTGATAGTACACCGTCTGCTAGCGGCCTGTATCGGCGCGGACTCAACACACGCGTCCATATTGGACACAAAGTACGCGATCTCTCTGTGCGAGAACCTGAACTACCGGCACCGGCAGGCGCAGTACGCGGGACGGGCGTCCGTCGCACTGAACACACATGTGGGTAGTTTGGCATTTTGTTTGAATATATATTTCAAAAGACGTGTGGCACTCGGGGACTGCCGCGGTAAAGCTATTGCATGCTATGCCTTCAAGCCACACCTCCGCGCCCGTCGGAGTGGGGAGCGTGAGGTTTTTTCGTTACGGAATTTCTAGATTCGGTCCCCGCGCTCAAGGCCCGCGATAGAAGCTATGCAATAGCTTAAAAAGGCTTACCAACTAGATACATAATTTTTGTTACAATAATTCAAATCATTTTGGAATAAACATTGGTACTTACGTATCTAAATTGCCTACCTAGGCACCGCTTTAAAATTTTGGATAATATTTATTATTTAACTACATTCAAAGATTTTCGAAAATTCACTTGTTTCGACGGAATCGAACAAACTAAAAATGGAAAAAAATGATATTTGTTATTTTCCACTAGAGACATATGAACATCGGCCGAGTAGTTTTAATTCATATGTAATAAAAAATACTATTTAAAAATATGACTAAAACATTTTGGTTTTAAATTAAGTTACAGCAGGATTTTCTATTCCAGTCGTACTTTGTCGAAAATATCAAAGTTTTGCATTCACATACACATTTTAAATGTGTGTTTAAAATGTCGTTAAATGTTGACAAAGCAGCTCACTAGAACCAAAGAAATTGTCTAATAATCCTAAAATATACGAAAGTAACTCTGTCTGCCTTCACGCTTCAACCACTGAACCGATTTAGATAAAATTGGATACAGTGATAGCTTGAGACCTAAGAAAGACATAGTACAGGTTTTATACCGGAAATCGAGTTGGAACGTGAAATATGAGGGTTTCTCTTTAACTACGCAGGCAAAGACGCGGGTGGAAAGCTAGTAATATTATATTGCGTCATAAATGAATGCGGCGGGATTCCCTTTACGCAAAGCGTCGTAAAGTATGACATTGTGTGAAGGAGATGTTTGGGTCATTCGTGTCAGAATCGTTACAATTATAATAGTAATAGATATTAAATAAATAAATAAACATAAGAAGGCACGTACATCTTGTATTGGTACTTCTGACATTATTTTTTTATACATTGAAACTATCTTATAGGTAGTCAGTTTGTAAATTGTAAAAGGGTGAAATTGTTATACATTCAAAATAACAGTGTCTTTTACTTTTCAAAGTGTATTTAATATGCATACTTTGAAAAGTGGCCTTTTACAAGTTGTAGCGAAAAGGCGACATTAGGCATTTGCTATAATAATATGCCTAAAATATAAAATCATATCATATTTGCCAGATGCCATGTAAATTTTACTCTTCTCCTTGTTTATCACAAAAACTGTATACAATGTGATTATAATGCTTTTATAACGTGATAACGTTTTTAAAATCGTTTTAGTCGGGTGACATGTTCAGAAACTTGTGTCACACCAAAACCTCACGAGCGCGATCACAGGTATAACGAGAGAAAGACGGACCGATCTCCCGTCTCATCTCGAGCGCTGCCACTGCATTATGTTATCACGTAAACATCTCGATCGTAAACCTACTTTACAAACAACCAATTTTTTTTTACAGATTCTCTTCAAAAATCGTATTGAAATCGAGTCAGCAGTAGTGTTGGCTGTGAAACGTAACGCTTTACAAGTGTTGATCCCGAAGTATGGTCTGGAAGGGCCTTTATATCTGCCTTCGGATAAATTTGTTTATAATGAAGAGGTATGAGCTATATTTTTTTAATATTTTTTTTTCTATACTTGGTGAGGGCTTTGTTGAGGGACTTAAAGATAGGATAGGATATTTTATGGTAAATAAGCAAGCAATTTTTTGTGTCATGTTTCACTGTTTGTGTTGTTAATGTTGTTTTGTTATGTTTAAAAGACTAAAAGAAAAAAAAGGTACTTAGAAGGAATTTTTAATTACGGCCTAGTAATTTGAATTTTGAATTTGAATTTTAATTTGTGAATGAAAGTGCTACAGCAAGAAGTCTAGAGCTCGACTCCCTTTGGACTAGTAAAAAATTATTGCTTGTGTTGTCAAATATTATGTTTGATTCTTAAGTAAAATACGTATCATTCTTACAGTTTGTTTATTATTAAATTTTATCAATCGTTACTTCAACTACACTGTTATTTTACAGGAACACGTTCAAATATGCAATGGAGTGGTATTACGGACATTTGACGAAATAGTTGTGCGTTTGAGTCTAGACAGCTCAAACTTACAGCACAGGAAATTAGTTTTCCAATTAGTTCAACCCTCCATACCCGGCTTTAGTTACGTAGAAGATAAAGATATGGACGTTCAAATCATAGACAAGACAGAAGTCATAGAGATTGTGGATACCACAGACAAACAAACGAAGAAACGCAAAGACGCGCCAGAAGGAAAGGGCAAGAAAAAGAAATCGAAGCAATAATTACTTTTGTAACGCTTTACGGTTAATAAAAAACGATTTAAAATAAAACTTTTATTTTTCATTGAAAATACAATATAACAACATAGATACAAACTTAAATAACAGTCTAAACCAAAGTCACAATGGTACAATCCTAATTAAAATTAACACTTATTCATTCGTAAAACTATGCCTTCTTATCGGCGGTGGACTATCTGCTAACGTTGTAGGCGGCATCAAAGTTCCTTGACTAGTTTCAACTTCCTGTGATTCGTCTATACCGTTTTCTATCTCTGGTTCAGGTTCTATAATATCTGGTATACGAATAGTTTCTGGTATGAATTCTCTTGTCTCTGGTACTTGACTAGTGCTCGGTTCTATCTGTTGTATAGTCTGTGGTATTGTGACTTGAGCTTGCGCGGCAATTCGAGCGATTTGTTGATCGATTTTGTTGACTAGTTGTTCGATTGCTGTCGGCCATCTTGATGTGGGTATCGTGTGTGAGGGCGTGAGACGAGCGTCGGCCATTACGGTTAAGCGAACCGTGTCAGCGTATTGAATTACTGTTAGTGACATACCTGAAAAAAGAAGAATGTTGTTTCTTAAATTGTAAAAAGTGTAAGAATTGAAACTTACTTAAAGGAGGAAGTAGTACCCATTAATTACTTAATATTCAAAAAGTTATAATTTATTCTGCATAAAAGACGCTTTTATTGAATAAACAAATATATTTTGGAAATTTATTTTTTCGCTGAACTTAATTATTTTATGACCAATTGCTCCAAAGCATATTTAATTGCAATTTTACAAAAACTTACTTATATTAGCTTGAGGTGGTCTCCAGTACATAACAGCATCTACTTCCTGCCCCCATAACGTTTTCCGTTGCCTCGAGTCCAATGGGGCATTTATTTCGGCGTACGACACCGCATATCTCCTGGATAGTGCATTAAGAGTCAGTCTAGCAAAGGGCGAAGGCACGGAGCGTGTTAGGGCTCCGCAGCGGGCCTGGGCTGCCCACGCACCGGCTAAGGCAACTTGCCTGTTACATGCATCTTCTACAACGGATGCTATTCGCCGTGGTGTGGCACCAACGGGTAGAGATAGACAGACCATTCCTGGAAATATGAGAAGGGATATTTATTTGTTATTTATTTATTACTAGATAATGTGCAGTAAAATTAATGAATCGTTAAGTTAAAGATTAGACATTTCAATATTGCTAACCAAAATCATCGTGTAATCTTTCTAATGTGAAACTATGGCCAAGACTTTTGTCTCTTCTAACAGAACGTCACAGTGTATTAGACACATATTTTATCAATGATATCATTATTTAAATCATAACACCTTACCTCCAGTTTTAGATTTCTTATAGTTCTTCCCATTGCCTTCAGCAAAAGTAAATAGAAAATCTTCGCAAGCGGCTCTTGCAGTGACTAGAACAGAATCAGGTGTACCACATTGGGACTGTTCGAAGAAAGCCCGCAGAGCCTCGGTGGCTGCGAATAATGCTATATCAGTAGATGATACTCCGAGAGCTCGGGCCGCTCTGTCTATGTTCGCTCGAGGGACTGGTCTGGACCATGAGGTTACCTGAAAGTAAGATAGAACTGATTATAATAATACACATTTATAATTTTCTAATTTATTTTAATGAAAACAACTACTGCTCATTGTGCACTATATTAAGGCTTTATATTTGTTGCGTTTAAATCGTTTGATTTTAAATCATTTATTCAATCAATTACTTGACCTAACATTAGAACTAAATATTTATACTAATAGGTTTGTAGAAATTAACATGTCGTGTCAAATAAGCTGTAATTTTTTTCATCTCAAATGTATGACTTTGTGATTGTGTTATTATTTTCTATAACAGACCTTCCTTCCACACAACGATATAGTTTGCAACAAATGCCGCTTTCCATCGTCAGCTCCAATGGTATCAGTCCATAACTTTCGAGGAGCCCTGTACGCTTCTACCGTGCCCCTGATTGTTTCACCCAAAGCTTTGACAAACAGTTGAATCAAATCTCCATACTTCCAAGTCAATGTATGGGTTTGACGAACTTGTCCTGTATTTTTCAACTCATTGAGAGCCAGGATTTCATCCCGCATTCTAAAGGGTAGCGTTACAAAAATTTTCGTAGTTGTCAATGCTGCATCTATCATTCTTCTTGGCCACTTCCGAGGGTCCACTGTTACAAGAGGTGAAATAATTATCTGTAATTACAAAACTGAAATCAATGCAAGAATAATTTTGTATATTTTAAAGAAGAATTTGTTTACCTTTGGTAAAGTTAAGTTCCTTCGTTTGCATTCTTTTTGCACGGTTAGAACGAATTTAGCTGCCGACAATTCGGCTGGGCCGTTTCTTTCTTGAAATCTCTTTTTGGAAATTTCTCTTAACGCGCTAGCTACTGATATAGAGACTAATCCAGCAACATGGAATGCTCCAGGTAATGATTTCAAGGCTCGAGGGCTTTCTACCGGATCATATTCACAAATGAACTCATTCCATATATTTGATAGGCTCTCATTTAACTTTGACCATAATTCGGGAATAGCGGACGGTGTTGGAAATAGTTGTGCTAGCGGACTCAAGTGTCTGATATCACGGTCTAGAGATCGATTTGGCAGTTGTTCCATAAGGAGAAAATCTCCAATGTTAAGTGAGTTTTTCCCAGTCAGCAGTAAATGGTGAGCTCTTATTAATATGTAATACTTCGGCTCTGTTGATACACAGGGAATTATTATATACTGCCAAGGAGGATGATCACTCGGAAAATATTTTGATATTATATCGCTGATATAATCCTGGAATGAACCGAAACAACAAGTTAGTAATTTTCCTTCGAAATTTAAAGAACAATGTTATTTTTATAGGTTAACGTTGTGTTTTAATTATGTGTTAATTTTAATAGGTTAACATTTATTGTGACTTTGGTAAATTTTAGACTAAATATAGGTAAGGATATATTATATACTAATAGATAGTATGGATGGATAATTCATGAACTAAATGTACCAACCTGTATATTAGTATCTGTAACAGGTCTCCCTCTATAAATTGCATTGGCTACTAGTACATGATTATCAGGTCTAAAAGGCACGTGTTTATCCCAGGCATAGTTGCCCCAACAAGACACTAAGAGTTGCCGCAGGCGCGGGAACATGAGATCACCATTTTGATTCCTTCTATCAATAACGTGTTGATATAATTGGAGTTTAATGTTATCTATATTGGGAGTACCTGTGAATAATAAAAAATAATAATATCGATTAAAAATATAGGATTCTATAATACTGGTCATGGTGTTTAAAATATCCGTGCTACGAGCTATCTCATGGAAATGGTTGAAGTTGTAGCCATTAGTTTATTACAGAGGTGCCCATATGAAGGCATTGAAGAGTAGAGACCAAATTTCTCAAAAGTTTCTACCATTATATTTTTACATTGAAAGTCAAAGCGTGAACAATGGATCCATTGGACACACAGTAAAAATTTATTGTTCTTAAATCACCTGTTATATAAACAGTCATCGTCGATTACTGGGTGTTCGATACAATTACGAAATTAGGGCAATAATTATATTTTTTAATACCTTCAAATATTTACCTTTAACGCATAACAGAACATTGATAATTCCCTGGTTCCTGTGAGTGTCCAGTAAGGAGCGGACTGTGTCTGTTCTTATAAATTCCAAGCTTGGATATTTGCTGGCAAGTAACTTTAACCATAAGTGCTTGCTTATTCTAACAACTGTAAAAAAGTTTAATAGCATTAGTTTTATGCGTTGGAATTAATTGTTGCGAATAGGTAATCTTCCCGGTTTTCTAATAAAATTAAGAAAATTGTTGGGTATTTAAAAATTTTTGAATGTTATTTTATTGACAGCTTACAGCTTTAAAAATTAAAATACTAAAGAAATATCGATTGTAAACTAAACTATAGATCAAACCTAATTCTAAAAATATGCTAATTTCATCACCGCTACACCGGCATCGAAATTATTTTATTATATTTACGGAAATTAATTATCGATATCGATAGGCAAATTGTTTTCATTCGAAATCGTTCAATGATACTTAATCGGCGAGACCATTGACCTTTCGAATTATCAACATAAATCGCTATCTTTGTCTGTTCCTATGCAAATAAATATAAAAAAATTAAATAAAAACAAGTGTGATATTAATGCCGAAATGCACATAGCACATATCATATTATTTATTACATAATGGCAAAGTAGAAAAATTATTCACGCGCCATTTTTGGGCTTACATACAAATAAGAAAAAACTTTTCACGTAAGAATAATTATTGAAATACAAAATAACATATAAAAACTTAAAACTAAACCATGCATAAAATGGAATGTCCACTCAGTGATATGAGAATCTAATCACATTTGTGTGACTTTAGATTCTCCACTGATTTTCAGTGGACACTACATTGACCTTCTGACAAATCTATACTAATATTACCTATAAAGCTAAAGAGTTTGTTTGAACGCGTTTATCTCAGGAACTACTAGTCCGATTTAAAAAATTCTTTCGGTGTTAGATAGCCCATTCATCGAGGAAGGCTATAGACATATATCATCACGCTAAGAAACCGCGTGAAACCGCGGAGCGCAGCTAGTAAATTATGTAAGTACATGTTAACAATGTAAATTAAACCACAAACTAATTAATTGTCAACAAATAATCAGTAAAACATTAATTTTAGCAATATATTGTTTGAAATGATTAATAACTTACCAACATACGATAATGCGAGTGCAGGCAGAGCAGACACGGCAATCCAGAAAGCACAATATGTATAGAATTCCTCTCTCAATCTTGATCTGAAACTGAGCGGCTGTCTCCTCATTTTTACGTAAGTATTTAAACTGGAGATATCCCTGGAGAATATCTTATACCCACCTGAAAAACATAAATTAGTGAAATTAACTGTTTTACTGTTTTTAGAATAAAGCGTTGCATTAAAATTATAAAATATTGCGGTTTAGTTAAATTGATTATTTTAGAGATATCTCCACTACGTTATCAGAAATTAGTGGGCACCAAATTAGGTCAATAATATTAACTAAGGTCAACTGATGTTTATTTTACTTAGAAATGTTTAAATGAGATATGATCGAATTCAAACAACGTTATTATTTTGAACAATAACAACGTCCAGTTACTATTTTCGTACACCTTTAAATAATTTTAATCCAACAAAAAAAAATAGATGAATATGTTTTTATAATTAAAAATTTTATTTTATTTTAATATAAGTATTAACTACATAAAGGTGTTAAATAAAGTAACACATTGATCAGCGAAATCGAGCAACTGGCTATTATTATAAAATACTTAAAGCTAGTGGAAGTGGAAATGGTTATCTACCTACTTTCTCTTAAGTTTTGAGTTAAATCGATAGCTCTCTCCATTTACATACCGTCTCTCAAAGTCAATGCTACGAAATACATTAAAAATCGAAATGCAGAACGTTTTAATCCGCACTTTACGTAAATACATTTAAATAACAATAGGAAATATATTGTAAAATTGTGATTAGATTTAGAGTTTAAATTAAAATGCAAATTATATATCTATCTATTAGGGCCGATTTTTCAAACTTTGGCTCAAACCTAACCGTCCAATTAACTAATAGATAATCATATAAAAGGGTCACCTGTAAAATATCAAAAGAGGGGAAATAAGAACAAATTTTTAAGATGGTTGTTAAAAACTATTCGAAGTTGGTGTCACTGTTTTGGTGGCTTACTTTTCCAAAATATTATGTTGGTATGAGAATACTTACTAAAGTGCATACCTACTGCAAAGTGAAAAGGGTATCGTGGTAGAAATTAGAACACGTCTGTCGAATGAGAAGTACCTTTATGATTTATTTTGACTGATTTATAGGTTTCCAATAACAAGCAATTAAACAAAATTACAATATATAGTCATCTCTGCATGCTTGTACTATAAAATGATTATAATGTTAAACGTTTTTATATAACCTACTAGTTTATCTAGTATTATCTTATTATAAAACAACTATCATGCCCCATTTAGTTTTACTATTAGAGATAACATCAATTCTATCTATATTTGATAATAAGAGCGCGCTGGTGACCTTTAACAATATACCCTGAAATCATCAATGCATCATATACTTAGGTCATGATTAACGTCACTTTGAAGTCTTGTTAATACGTCAAAGGATTTATTTATTTTAAAGGGATATAATTCATAATTAATAGTCTAGGAGAGTCACGAAGTTAAGTGAAAGAAAGACAATCAATTAATTTTACCTATGATTCTGCGTCCAGTAACAATTTTTATTTGGGTTCACGAGCGTTCCTTATTTCGCCAAATTTCTTATTCTTATTCGCCACGCATTTTGTATAAGATATAACTAAACTGCATACTTCTTCAAAATGCATACTTATTCAGCGTTCAGTGTTTTTAATTGTTTATTTTGTTACAATAATTGAAGAATCAGAAAATAATCATCCTTTTCTATATTCAAGCAATCAATAAACGGAGTTTATACACGTTCTTAAATGCCGTACTTATAATTTTTTATTTTTATAATTATGTTGCGATACGTATCTAATAAAAATTACCTATAGGTTTCACTGAATTCATTAAAGATGGCGTTTTAATTTAGTGTTAATGATTCTACTTTATTTTTTTTATATATAAAATTATTAAGATTGAAACAAGCGACGGAATAACATACAAAAATTGACCCAATTAACGAAGTCAATATTTAAATTAGTAGTTGCATATTTTATCCCTAAAGCCTAATAAGATGCGTAACTTAACCAACAAAAATATTTTTTATATAAAGATACAAGACTAGGTATGTTATACATAATAATGAAATCACTTTACATGAGGTTTAGACGATTTAGAATATTTTTATACGAACGAAAATAATTGTAACGATAACCTTTTGAATACTTTTGATATTAACCGATGTTTGTTGTAATAAATGAAAAATTTTACACGATCATAACTGAAAAAAAATATTTATAAAAAAACTTACTGTAAACACAACACAATTAACTCACTTACACAATGTTTTCACAAAACAAATTATTCAGAGTGTGTCGTGAAGCAACCGCGGTCGACTGTGTACCAAGTCGCTTGTGGGTGTCGACTGTAGACTGGCTACTGCAGTACTGCTTATCACCGCTTTGTCCAAGGTTCAAGAACGGCGGTTATTAATAAATGGACGTGGAAAGCATGTTTACTATGGTGATACGGTTTCGTTTACTTGTGGGTAGTTTTTCTTAGCTACTGTAGCTGAAGAGAAGCTGCTCGGCTCGAGTAGGTAGGTAGGAGTAGGTAATCTTAGGAATTTGTGGTCCAAATTAAAAAAATGTTTTCGTGTTAAAAAGTTTATTTATCGGGGTGCTATAGTCAATAATTAAGCATACTACGGAAGGTGGGAGCGGAGCAGCAATACATTGCTTTTGAAGTCGAAGTTGCGTGATTCAGTCATGAACAAAATTGGAAAACAAACCAAAAATTACTAGATTATCGCGTAACTTTGTGTTGCAAGTTTTTCTATTGATCGTCAATGGTGCATAAATTTTTGGAAAGTAAAAATATATTTCATGAATAAGTAAAATAAAGTGTTTTTTTTTTGTTCCTTTCATCCCTTCAAGTTTCCTCATTATGTCAAAGTATGTAGAATATAGATATATGATATGACAATGGTGATCCATATTTTGAACATAAATATAATAATTAAAATTATAATAGGTATTCAACTTATTCGACCCTTTACATTTTTACTTTCGTTCAAAATTATTTTATCTTATTTAAATCTCCTAATTTTTGTTTCTAAAAAAAACTGTATCATTCTATTCTAATGTGAACCTTTTTACTATTATGTCAGTGGGTCATGACCTATATGCTGGTGATATCATGTCGGCCCTCACGCATCTATCAATTTTTAAATAAAAACGTATCAGGTCAAATTATGTAACAGACGAAACTTAGATTACAAACCAGAAACTGTATTAATTAAATATTTTTGAAGTGAAACTTATTTAGGCGCGTTGAGAGTAAAATTTCAAGGTCATGAAAACGTCACGTCATGGAGTAACGCAACGATTTTGGTATATTTGAATCTTGCCAAAGAAGTTTCACTTCTGACACATGTGCTAGGCACACACGCTCCTTTTTGTGATCTAGTCTACATAGACTTAGGTTTATGAAATACTTCTCGCGCTCATACTCACGGTTGAGTATTTTTTGTGTTTAGGGGATGTTTGGTCATTGCAATATGTCAATGTCTGACTGATAAAATATAACATTGCAAATTGCAATATCTTAAAAACGTAGAAAAACGTATTTAAAAGTAAATTAAGTTCGTTAGAGCTTTAAAGCGTCTGATAAAAGTTTTGGCCCATGGAAAGCATCTGATTTTTCTTATATGACTTTAGAGTAATTTTAATTTTTTTTTATATAATTTTAATCTGCTAACATGTATAAAAATCAGACACTGAATATTAGTTACCCATCTCATCTGGTACCTGCGCAGGTGTCACCGTGCAAGCTCAATAAACATTCAGGTATTAAAAAGTACATTAAAGACTACTGTGAACCGAAACATATGTTTTAGAAAATAAGTTTTCTTACGACTCTGGAATCTTACTCTTCTTTCTAAATATCTGTTGGTATTCAAATTTCAATAACGTGTGGATAACGTGTGGATATGCATTCATTCTTTTCTTGTTAGAAAATAGAAATATTACTATTTAAATATTCACTGTTTTTGCACTCCTCTCAATAAAATATTGGCAAATAAATAGGTGTTTTGAACAAGCAACCCGGAGTGATAGGAGTTGAAAGTACTAAAAAGCAATACTATAAAATGTTATTTTCTCGAGGTTATCACTTATTAAATAAGTCAAGCATATCGAAATAGAATGTTGTTTAAATCTAATAAAAAATTGGTGTTATGTTTTTTCAACATACTTGATTAATCTAATATTAGTGTTACAGAAATTTGATTACAGAAAGTACCTAATGTCTGTAATTATTGAAGTTTCGATTCTTAAGCCAATATAAAATTATTTCCTGAGTGACCTAAATCATATCTTTTTTTATGATGAATAATAATATATGTAGCAACAAAACTGTGATGTCCAGTGAACCGGCACAGGTCAGCAAACCCATACTAATGTTATGAGAAAGTTATTCTGTGTATAATTTTGTTACTTTTTCACACTTAAACTACAGAACCAATTTTAATGAAATTTGTTACGTAGACAGAATGAACATAGGATTTTTTTTTTCTTGAAATATAAATGGGTGTGTATTAAGATGAATATTTTTATGAAAACTAATTAATAAGTATTTTTTTTAAATAAAATTGTATACTTATGAATAAATAGAAACACATGGGTAAAATAAGAAACACGTACAAAATTAAAGTTATTTATTGAAACAATTTGATTTTTAAATTAATGATAATATATATTTTACTAAAGCTACTGGGTTTTCACTTATTTGAGGAGAAATGTACAATAACATAATTTTGCTGTTAATAGCGTTAAGTACACAAAATGCATACTAATATTTCATAAATAGGTATCAATAGGACTTAAATTAGGCAATGCGGAAAATATATCTATACAAGATAATATTATTTAATAGGCATGATTATATAGTCTAAGAGATGGCTAGAATAAGGGGTATAGGCTTTTTTAATAAATATTTATTTCATTTTTTTAGTAAAATTAAACCACAAAATATTGCGGGGTTATTTAGGTAGAAAGAGTTATAAATGCGCAAGCCCGCTCGCGATATATTTCATTAATAATTTGCTATTATTTTCTTAAAAAAATAAATGATATCCTTCTCCTAGCCCTCCCTTACAACTTATTTTCCAGTAATCAACAAATGCAATGACAAGGAATACAACTTTGTACCTATTTGATACCTAACTACCGATTACAAATACATTTTCATAGTACATTGAGGATTAGACGATTATAAAATATCGAAAAAAAGAACTTACAGCCACTCTTATCACATAACAGAATTATCATCTACTTTGTCTATCATAGAAAATCTAAGATAATTTTCGCCCGTATATAAATTAAACTATGGAATAATCCCGATATCCTACGTATGATACAGGTGTCATGTACAAAGGAAAATTGCGAAACGCAAACACTTCTGAAATAATCGATTTCAAGTCAAGTAAAAAATAAATTGCATAAGCAAACATTTTGGCATCTTTAACTTAACATTAGCGTCGCGAGTGCGAGTAAGCCTTGTGACAATGGCGCCCCAGGGTCTTCACGATATGCACCAATGGAGTCGCCATATTACAAAACTCGCTAAATATCGGCAAAGCTTACGCTACACGAAAATGCTATTTATGTGCAATAAATTATCTCTTTAATATTGTCAAGTTAGGGCAGAAGCGGCGACCCTAGGACCAGTCTTTGACCCGAGATCAGAGATACGATTCGTTCACGATTTCGTTCAAGAGAAATTTCCAGAATATTCTAGAACAATTTCAGACCGCGCTCGCTCGGATTTGCTTCGTCGATATGAACTTTTGTTCGAGCGATCTCCTCGGAATTCCGCTGACTTTTTTCGGAGATCCGTAGTTTATGGACGAGGGTAAAGACTTGTAGCCTCCATCTGAGCTATAATCTGTATCTGTGGACTGTCCGTTTAAGCTGGGACTGTGTCTGTTCACACTTTCCCTACTCCCGATCCTTCCATTATACAGATCCCCGTACGAAGTGTGGTGTTTCATCGTGGTCTCTTCTATGACGGCCGTTTTGGACAGCAAGGGTTCTGCTGTCGAATAGTTCTGGTTCTGGAAGTTTTCTATCGAGCGAGATCTGTTTGCATACAGGTTTCTTCTATCGGATTTCTCTCCTAACGAGGAGTCTCTCTTGACGTATCTCCTCTCGGAATTCCCGGCTACGGCTTGTAGGTATTTGGTTCCGACCCGGCTGTTCGGCTTGAGGTGTATGGCGTCCCGTGTCTGTCTGTCTGTCTGTACGTTGTCGTCAAGTCCGTTCACATTTCTCGCACCGCACTGACATTTCACTAGCCCGTTGGTAACAGGTCTCTTTGTCTTTTGTGCTTCACTGTATAACGGCAGCTTTCTTCCGCTCCCTTGTTCATTCCAACTGGAAATAATAATGTTTGATTGAATTATTAGTGTTCACCTTTTGACCGTTTGGTATTAAATTACCTACTTTTTTGTAGAAAAGTATGTATTTATATATTATGTACATTTAATTTAAAAGTTTAATATGTTTTTAAGGGCGTATTATAAGGTTGGTATATTTTATGTTCAAGTTATGTGACATATTCACAAATATGAGAATTCATACATGTACACTAGTCTCACCTTTAAATTCTGACGAGGCAGCGTGTAACACAGACAAAAGTTTCATAATCATAGTATAAAATAAAAAACCAGTCAGTCAAAAACCAAAAAAAATCACAAAACGACTTAGAAAAAACACACGACAGTTTCAGACTTATTAGGCGATATTAGTTTGTGCGTGGTTCAGCATAGAGTAAGGCAAGTATCACAGAAAAGTTAAATAGCGTAAAGAAGGCACAGTCGGCAATTCCCTATTGGGAATCGAATTTCCTGCAATAGTCGTTAATTTCGCTTTCATAAATCTGAATGTTCTCGGAACTTTTGTACGCGAGATGCAAGAAGCAGACAACATTGATGGAACACAGAAGGAACACAGCAAGCAAGCAATCCAACCACGCTACCTGATCTGACGGACGAACCCTCGAACCGCCCAAGTGGAAACTGTCGTTCAATATCCAATTTCGAATATATCCAAAGAAATGAAAGCAGCATGTGAGGAAATAGATATGGAATTAATGGGCACCGAGATTTACACAATGGTTTGGCTACGGGAGCAATTAACCCCGTATTTATGGTAAACATTTGTGCAGCAATACTTGACTCAATATTTTTCTTTCAACGAGTCGATAGAGCATGTTGAAATTTTTTCGGAAGAACATTTGAACCTTGCATGTTCAAGAGTTTGGCGGACTGTCATCGTAGAGGCTAAGTCTATAGGAAAATGCTTGAGCGAAATAAAACATGCTGCCAAAAATCGGGATACATGGCGATGTAATGTCGACGCCCTTTGCCCCAACTAGGGGCCTTAGGATATTAAGTAAGTAAGTAAGTAATGTTCAAGAGTTTGAACCTATGTTTAAATGTTCTTGGAGCGACAACATTTAAAGTGTCCAGCAATTGTCGATCAACTGTGGCCCAACAAATGTTTACCAATAATACGAAGCTTAACTATCTAAAACTATGAATGAAATAATACGCTAAATGAAGACGCCAGTGAAATATGGTGTCATAGTGAGCGTGATTCTGCACATAGAGGTTGGCGAAAAGGTCATTTTCTTATTCATGTAATCTTTGAAAATGCTTATCCATTTGGAATTGCGCAAGTCTGTAGTTAGCTGGTAGCTTTTGGATATTGTGTTTTTGGTGCTTTTATAACATAGCTCTTTGTAGTGTGAGAACTTTAAGGGCGTGAGGGGGCGGAATATTCTAAGGGGTGATATTAAGGTGATATAATAGTATTTCAATGAGCTTAACGTGGCGGCGAAAAACCTAAAACAATAGACATAATAGATAGAGTGGATTTGTTTACTGATAATAGGAATATATTGTTTAATATGGGAAGTAGACATAAGGTTTAAATGGAAATAAAAATAATATATTGACCAAGCAACTTTACGTCAAGTAATATCTATTGTAAATAGATTGGCAATAAACAAAAATAAATAAATATGAAAGGGATACTATATAGACGAAGTAATGGATGACATCGATATGAAGATGTGTTTATCGATATTAAAGATAAGATTCAGATAATTACCTCACTAATCCGGAATTATCAGAACTGGTAAGTGTTGAACCCATCGGCGGCCGCAACTGTAAGTAAACATATAATTTTGATTAGCTTTGTAAAACAGTTTTTCGATGGATAATAATAATTATAAAATAAATTATTTCGTTCAGATTTGAGCTAGAAAACGAGGTAATGGTTCGTCAGTCGTCTGATGGAAAGCACCAGCTTTCATAATATATATAAAAAAACCAAGAACAACAGGCAATAGATCTTATGAAATATCAAATAACGAACAAAATAAAATGAAATTTCCTATTTCCCTACAATTTTATGAGTATGAGTAATTAAAATTCATTATTAATTATTCAAAAATTAGTCCGAGCAGACGAACCAGACGGAGTACTCACGCTGTCCACAAAACAAAATGAAAATACCTATTTGAATACAATTTTTAGAAAATAAGTAATTATTATTAATGATTTCAAAAGGAGCCAGACCAGACGGTCCAGACGGACCAGCCAGACCAGATAGAGGACTCACCCTATCCGTCTGCGTGGCGACGTTGCAGGTGTCGTCTGCGCGCGGCTCGTGGCCCTCCGCCATGCGCAGCATCTGCTGCTGCAGCACGCGGACCAGACGGTCGCGCTCCTCGAGCTGGCTCTGCAATGGTTTTGGGAGAAGCTATAGATTTTTGACGTGACAACGTCTTATAATTCGATAGAGCCGGCTGCACGCACGAAAAAACATGACTCATGCGGCGTTACCTCGCTCTGAGGCGTTCCAGTGCAAGCGAGACCGCAGAACGAGCGACAAAGAAGCACAATCGGACGTTGTCACGTTCAACTATCGTCAGTAAACCGACTTTACAGACAACCAATTTTTTTGCTATCTTTTTGGAGGACAAGTGATATTACTTAATCGAATTACAAAGAAAGAAAGAAAGTGCATTTATTTGTACCTAAAATTAACATTAGGTACGGTACAAAATGAATCCTCTCAGTGATTAATAAATTAACTAGTCACATTTCAATGTACTGCTTCCGGAACTTTTAAGCTATCTAGTATCACACATTTTACTTTCACATAATATATTATCATTGTAGGGGAAAGCCTCCAACATAATTGACAAAAGATAATAATTTTAGTAAATACGTACCTACGTGAAGAAAACCCACTATATTGTTAGAGTAATTTATATAGGTAACTAGCTTTCCGCCCGCGGCTTCGCCCGCGTTTTCAAAGAAAAACCCGCATGTTCCCGTTCCCGTGGGATTTCCGTGATAAAACCTATCCTATGTGTTAATCCAAGTTACCCTCTATATGTGTGCTAAATTTCATTGTAATTGGTTCAGTGTATTTGCGTGAAAGAGTAACAAACACACACGTACACATCCTCACAAACTTTCGCATTCATTTCAAAAGGTAAGTGCAGGATTTGGTAACGTCATCAATACCTAACCATGTTTTATGAACAACCGACAAATAATATTGTAATTAAAAACCTCAAATGAATCACTTCCTCGCAATGTTTTCATAATGAAAAAATATTTCGTCGGTGCTAATTGAAACGGCGGATTTTAAAGTTTAAACCTGACAAGGTGGAAGATCTAATATTTCATAGTTATAGTATATGTATTAACTAGCAATGCCCTGCGGCTTCACTCGCATAGATAGCGATATCGTTACAGTGAAAAGTCTACTATAGGTCGGACTATAGGTTTAATTTTTAATCACATGAAAATCACCTTTACCCCGTCCCGCACTACGGCCTTTTTTTTTGTTTTAGTGGGGAAATCTTTCATAGATACCCACGGCCTCCGGGGTAGGGGCCGTGGGTTATGACGGATTCCTACCGACCAAAACCCCACTGT
>CAJQZN010032838.1:0-16616 GCA_907164685.1 Colias eurytheme
AATACTAAAAATTAAATATTAAGGGAGGTCCCCATAGTACGCGAGTACAAGGCGTGTACCCTTCGTGCGCGAGTCCGACTCGCACTCGGCTGGTTTTTCCTATTATTCACTGGTATGTTGAATTTGTAAAATCTTTTCTAAGATTCACAATAAAAGTTTAAATAAAAGTTTAAATAAATATTTACTGATCTATAATAAAAGCTCAAATAATTGCATAATAATTGCATAAAGGGTAGGTATGAGATTTGCAAAAGACGGATTAAGGGGTCGCAATTGAAACATATAAATATTAAAATGTGCAGTAAAATGTAGAGATTTCACCTAAACAAATTCATTAGAACTTCTTGACTTGAACCTTTAAATATTGAGTAGTTTTTATCATTTATGTAAATTTAAACAAGAGTCTTCTTTTTAAAAAAACTGATAAAAAAATATACTGTCTATCTTAGTTTTTTGAAACAATTATATTCAATAATTTTACACAAAAAATAATATTCTATACGCAAAATTAAAGATAGTTATGCACCCAAGAATTGACAAGGTGACTCAAGATAATAATTGTATCCGTAAGTGTTAAAAAAATATAAACATAAGTAATTATGATAAAACTAATTAATTTTCTTATCAATATTTAAATTACTAAAAACTCACGAATATTAAGAGTGGGTATAAAGCAAAATCACCAATCTACTTTTAGATGATACGTGTAATATTCAAGATCAAATATAAAAAATAAAATATGTCAAACTTAATGATATTTTCGAGAGTTCTGTCAATCAATCAATCAATCAATCTCAGACTGTTAAAATGTACCACCAAGTTCTTTTTTTTTAATAAAAATAATTGATCTTTTGAAGCTTTTATCAAAAAAAAATATTTTTATAATCTTTTCTATTATATTTCAAAAGCAGCCAAAATCTTCATTGCTACTTTTTACTCGACATTTCTTACTTTGTTTTTTCTTATTTTACTAGCGGCTTGCCCCGGCTTCGCTTATGATGAGCCTCGACAAAAAAAACTATGTTACTCAGAAACTACTGATGTAGCTTTTATTGGTAAAAGAAAATATAAATCTTTCCACTTTTATGTGATTACAAAACATGAACACTTTATTATAGAAAAATCTAATGAAAGATAAAATCTTTCTTCATTGATTTTTAGTAACACTGTTACCTACAATTTGCAGGTAACAGTGTCCTACAAATAATATATACCTAATTGGAAATGAAATATAATATAATTAAATAACTTTGGATTTACTCTAATAGTAGTACCAGTGCTATGAGTATAGTTATTTCAATATTTTCAAAATAATTGTATGTTCTCTTACTATACAGACCTGTAAAATTGGGTACTGAAAAGTAATAAAACTACATTCAAATGTTTACAACAATTCGCTTGCCACATCCGGGAATCGAACCAACTAAGATCTGATAAAAGACCCTGCAATTTGCATCGATCATCGCATCAATCTATGAAAATAATATTATTAAAAGTGCGTCAACAACATATTGTGATCCAAATACGTTACATATTGTGGTACAAATACCTACACCGGTTGTTGACTCCTCTAATTGTTTATTTTGAAATGTTTCCTTTATTTTCAAACAAGCTTGTTTGACTCGGGCCAAGTACCGATAAGAACCTGTGTTCTTACTTTGGTAATTTATTCAAAATTGACACAGTATTACGGACTTTCATTGATTTTTAATAATACATATTTTGTAAGTTTTTTGGGGTTTCGTATGCAATGGGAAATGTAGTGGAGTCTTAATCTATGCAAAAAATAGGAAACTATTATAGTATTGTATAACGAAGGGATGCAAAATTTCTATGCCCGAGGTAATAAATAGGCTAAGGAGGAATTCATTAAAATAGGCAAAATCTGGTTTTGCACAGTGACTTCGTAAGTTAGTAGTCTGTAGTAGTAGCACAGACTAGTAAGTCGTTACTGATAATAAGTAGGTAACTAGATGTTTAGCAGAACTTCAAAATTATTTTATTAAGGGCCGATTTTTCAATCCACGGTTAAAACTTATCCGCCCAATAAAGTATTACACGATAATAATGTCACCCGTAAACTGTCAAATACGGCCAAAGAATACATTTTTGAAATAGTAGTTTAGTACGTTATTCGACGAATAAGTATTAAACAATGATTGAAAAATCAGCACTAAATAAATTTGACATTGCTTTTTATTTGTAGTTGTTATTTATCAAATACAGAATTATGTCTTTGTAATGCTAGACACGCTCTTGGCTCTTGCTATAAGGTAAAGGGGGTAATAGGTCAAAAAAATAAAGCAGTTTATTTGCGAATATTACCATTTTTAATAAACCTTATCAATAAAAATATTTACTGATACAGTAAGATTATATCAGTAAATATTACTCAAGTACGTTTTATATTACCAAAAAGTAGAACAATAAAACTAAATGCAATCGCGACGAGCGACGACGACGTCAATTCGTATTGCCTCAAAGGAGAATTACAGCAATCGTTTAAAACAAAACTATTTCTGAAACTTATTTCAATTGTGTAAATTTTGCCTTTTTAACAGACGGGTCTCTACAGAACGAGCATAGAAATGACAGTACATATTATTTTTCCCACCAGTATAGTATTATTAATTATCTGTGATTATACTATAGGTATACCGATACAGTTCAACCCGTTTTACGTTATAATGCACTTTGACTAGATAGAACTACGTGACCGAAAATATATTTGCTGCATGATATATTTTAAGTAAGTAAACACAAAACATTTTTTTGTCTTTCATTCGCTGTTGACCCCTATAAAAAACATAAATACATAAACTATTAAATCAATATTTACATTCGAGTATCTTTATCAGTAATATTATAATATTAATAACATTGACATTAATGTGTTTGGGCGCCAGGCATAGTAGGTATAATCACTACATAGTATAAAACAAAGTCGCTTTCTCTGTCCCTATATCCCTATGTATGCTTAAATCTTTAAAACTACGCAACGGATTGTGATGCGGTTTTTTTTAATAGATAGAGTGACTCAAGAGGAAGGTTTTATTATATAATTTATTATGTTTTAGACAAAGCGGGCGAAGCCGCGGGCGGAAAGCTAATATATAATACAATTTCTTACAGTTCCCGTTCCCGCCGGATTTCCGGGATTGCGTCATTTTCCCAGGATAAAAAGTAGCCTATTCCTTTCTCGGGTATCAAAATATCTCCATACCAAATTTCATGAAAATTGGTTCAGTAGTTCAGGAGTGATTGAGTAACAGACAGACAGACAGAGTTACTTTCGCATTTATAATATTAGTATGGATTAAAATTGTACGTAGTGACAGAGAATGTATAATTAATCAAAAAATATACCTACCCGTCAATATTCAGAAGGAAGTAATTGTTGAAAAAGTTGCTATCGATTTTATGACTTTTTCAAGAACAAGGATCAAAACTGATAATGAGAATAAACAATTAAAAATTAAAATAACGTAAACAATATTATTAAAAATATTTAACAGAGTAGATCTAATACATCATCATACATTTAATATCTACATTATTTAGGGAAAATACAGTAGTCTATATGTGACGCTTTCACAACTAAACAGCACTAATTTGGAATAAATTTGAAATAAAATAGTCGAAGCTACTAGATATTTATTAATTCTTCCCCCAAAGTGTTGGATAAAGGGATGGGTACATTTTACTATTGGTTTTGATTGCGGTAAAACCACAGGGTGTTACCAGTAGGCGGTTTCAAAGAGGGACAATGAGATAATATACATTCTCCTTTTTTACGACGATGTATTGATTAAAAATAAATGTTAAAACAATTTCCTATTCGATAAGATATCTCGGGCATAAAATGAACAATAAAGTTTTTATTTTTATATTAAAATTTAAAAGCATTATAAGACATGTAAAAGCAAAGTTTTCGTCACATTGTTATCTCGAGCTTATTCTAAAAATGGACATTATATAAAAAGATTTAAAAGCCCTTCAAGGTCAATTTCTTGTTTATTTATTTAATCGGTATTGTACTTATAAGACAGTTATGAATGTCGTATAACTCGATCCACAAGGCCTAAAAATAGAATGAATAATTGCAATACACTGTAATAATTCGAGTGTGACCCAGTAAAAGTTTGACAAGATTGATCTAAAAATAATTATGTGATAAAAATGAAGATTGGTCAGATTTAGTACTAGAAGTGGTCTTTAGAAGACGCCCGAAAATAAAAAGGCGCAATTTTCTGACATTAGCTTTTTCTCCATTTGTTGGTTCCCGGTGCCTAGTTGTTTCTACAATACATTATCAATTATCATCATAATTTAAAACACGAAGATTATTAAAAATATGTTTCATATACGTACATAATATCCACATTGCAATCAACGGAAGTATGATTATTAATAATTCAGAAAAAAGGCACTCAATAAAAAAAACATCCTCTACATCCCTTAATTTCTTGAATTAATTCTAATTTTATCTACGTACTTAATTAGGTATAAGATTTTTTTAATCCCTAAAATAATCAGATTAATTTATTTAAATGGAGATAACAATAATCATAATCAAATTCTATTTATTTAATACCTACTGAACATGATTAGACATTCCTAAGTATAATTGGTCCTAATCTATCAGGTTAATGACCCTACTCATTATAATTTTGTAAAAAAACAATATAATAATATATTTATAGAAAAAGTTCTTCCAATAAGTCAGAACCTAAATATCGCAGAGAACTAATAGCTATTTAACAAGAAAAGTTTTGTCAAAATCCGTCCAATGGGTACCTACCTATTGTGTAAAACTTGGACAGTCATCTACAGTTTTATTTTATAATCTGGATTAATGAACTACTTTCAATCAATAAATAAAAAAAAGGTTAGTACGTTTGTACCGCCCTTATCGTTTTATTTTGTAACTAAGTAGGTACTCGTAGCTATCCACCAGCGCGTAGTTAAAGAAAAACCCGCATAGTTCTCGTCCCCGTGGGATTTCCGGGATAAAACTTATGTTATGTCTTTCCTCAGGTCTCAACCTATCTTTGTACAAAATTTGAAGTAAATTCATGCTGTACCTACCTACTTTTTGAGTTTAGCCATACACACAGACAAACAGAACAACAGACAATATTCTAATACTCTATATTTTTGGCTTCGATATCGCATGTAGATCATGACCCAATTATTATTTTTAAAAAATATTCAATGTTCAGTTTTGACTTTCTTACGATTTTATTTTATGTAGCCTAGTTAAGTATAGATAAGAAACTATGACGTCAAAATATGTATGTGCTTGAATATAAAGCACATTTGATATCACAGTTTCAGCTCTTTTTGACAATGGCATTTGAATGAATTCAGTATGCATCAGTGGTTTAATCTTCTCTTCTTATATATAAAAATGAATCGCAAAATGTGTTGGTAAGCGCATAACTCGAGAACGGCTGAACCGATTTCGATAATTCTTTTTTTATTATATTCCTTGAAGTACGAGGATGGTTTTTATGTAGAGAAAACGTAAATATGTACCACGGGCGAAGCCGGGGCGGACCGCTAGTAAATTATACCTAAGTATCAAAATAATTTATTCGCAGGAGAAAAGATAATAGATATCTTAGATGGTCTGGTATAGATAAAACATAGGATAGTTACGCGCAATCGAAGCTAATGAAACACGTGCAAATACTTAATAAATCGGTTGGAGATATCGGCTAAAAATAAATAATAGTTTATAATTAGGTTTGTCATTTATAGGGTTTCCCACAAATGGTTAAATTTTTATAATTCTGTAAAGATTTTTCTGCTTATTTGCACAAAACGAAGTAGGTATAGAGTTGGCATTTAACCTGTACCTACTGTACAGTATCTACGTCGAAGTACACTATAATTAATGTATGTTATTTTAAAGAAATTTAGGAATTTAATCGCAAGTTAAAAGCAGTTAAGTATTAGGTACAGCAATAAAATCACATTGTCATAATAATGCAACCTGTAAACAGAAATGTATGTATGATGTCCCATTTTCTTCATTAAATCACATAGAAATTAGTTATACTTATTAATATAACAATAAGCAAATAAAAGACCATTAGCAATAAATAATTTATTCCAATATTCAACTATTTCGCTGGCAAGAACCAGCCATGTAAACACTTCGGTGCCGGCGATGGAGTTTCAAAAGTAGCTCTTGCTTCTTCTTGGAAAGTCTTTGCATCCAATACTAAGAGTCCCACCCGACGTTCCTCGTCTCCGAACACAATGGCACATAATAGTATACCATCATCTTCTTCCTGGAGTGAAAAAAACATCGTTACAGAATAATTAGCAAAGAAGAAAGGGTACAAAAAGATAATACTAAATTAAGCCTATGTTTGTACGTTGAAAGTGTCAAATTTTGTGTTTTTTGAAGTAGGTATTAAGTAAATCCTTATTACAATTAACGAGTACAGTGCCTTCAAAACAAACCAAACCTACATACATGGAATTTGAAACCATCGACCTTTGGACATCATTTTTATCAGTCAGTCGCATCAGATCCTTTTATTATGTTTGAGTTTCAAAGCTTGGCCGAGTAACGGAAAGTTGTATTTTTAGGGTTCTGCAGTACATCAGTAGTATAACAGTAAGTAATCCGGATAACATAAGTTTAGTTTCCAAAATATTTGATCTTTTTAATCTTTTGGAATTTCTAATTTCTTTGAAATCTGTAGCAATATTATTTATTATTAGGCACATAGCATTATATCATAAACAGCTTTCCAAAAGTTAACGTACCGACTATAATTTATAGATACAGAATGAGTTGATGTGTACCAAATGAGGTGATCTAATTATAGTCCGTAGCTGTTTTATTTTGTAGATCGAATTAATATATGCTACAAATAGTAAACAAATATATCGGTTGATGAAAGCAAACTTGCTAAAACAAAGCAATAATATTATAACCAGAAAACAAATCTTTAATGAAATCTTATCACTGTAATTTAATGTCTTTTTAATTTCAGGTAGGTACCATTCTTTTTTCTCAACGTTGGATGTAAGCAGAGCGTATGTGACAGCCATTGGACGACTCATTGGTTATAAGCAACGGAACCCTCAATTCAATTTAATCCGCATTGGTCTTGTCTTAATTTTAATTACTCATTTAATATTTTATGTACAATGTACATACATATGTTAATATTGATTTTGAATTCGAAATTTATTGTTAAAAAGTGTAATAAGTTGTTAAATAATAATGAATATAATGTTTCACACTTATCAGAAATTGTAATAGCTATAATAAAACTTATAATTATTGGGTACAGTTAACATTTATTCAATTATTAATGGATAAATACCGTAGAATCCGGTCGAGGCACAAATATAGGCTCACTGGGATAACAGCCGTCGTCCCACCAGGTCGTCACTTTACCAGTTTTTGTGTCCACTTTGATTATCTGAAAAATTTTACAAGAAAAATAATTCTATAATATTGCTATTTGCAGAATACTCTGTTCTATTTTTGAGATTACCAAAAATTTATTTGTAAAGGCTAACTAGTTCTTAATATTATCTATACTTACTGATCCTGGATGCTCTGCATCTACATCAGAACTGATGGCGTAGAAATATCTATAAGCACGACCTGAAAAGAATACAATAGAATAGATACTAATTAAATTTTTTACAAGTAAGAAAATATGGATAATTTCATATAGGTATTTCCTTGGTATTTCGTATAACCAAAGTTCAAAGATAAAAAAGGAAATCAAAGCCAGTATGTGCCATGTATGAAAACTTTTTAAATGTTTTTTAAAAACACTGAAAAATTTCGATGTTTTCCGATAGCTCTCGTGATTCTGTATATATTTTCGTTAAATATATCTCCTCAAAACAAATCCTCTGACGCAATAGTCAGGATTTCTTCTAATTAGGTCAAGCAACAACGTTGAAATAAACAATGCATAAATTTAATCACACATTACAGCTATTCCTTGCCAAAATCATTAACATTTGGGTAAAGGCCAAATCGGTCAATAATAATTATTGAAATAATTTCTGACAGAAATCTTTTCTTACCGTTGTATTTTTCATAATAAGTCTTTGGTGTTTCACATCCAACATCTGCCAATAATTCTGCATCGATCTTTGTCATATTGGGATCGTTTAGGTCCATCTCCAGTCTTTTGGGTCTGCCTCTAAACCATGCAGCATAGTCGGCATTGGTTTGCATTGTCTGTATTTGAAAATTCACTTTTTAGAAATATTATCGGAAAGACAATTTGATGTAAATAATAAACATATATATCATAAAAAAGCCAGTATTTTCGATAATCGTAACAAAAATTAACAGTTTTGAGAATCCATACATCCGTTCCTATCCGAAAGCGAAAATGCGAAAGTTTGTGAGGATGTGTGTGTTTGCTACTCTTTCACGCAAATACTACTGAACCGATTACAATGAAATTTAGCACACATATTGAAGGTAACTTGGATTAACACATAGGATAGGTTTTATCCTGAAAATCCCACGGGATCGAGAACTATATGGCTTTTTCTTTGAAAACGCGAGCGAAACCGCGGGTGAAGCCGCGGGCGAAGCCGCGGGCGAAGCCGCGGTCGGTAATCTAGTATTATAATATATTTTAAAGAAAAGAATAGGCTGAAAGCTGGGTCTGCGATTGATCAATCTTTTTCTTTTCCGACGGCATTTCATTTAGGAGTTTTGGAACTCGGCGAAAGCTTGTAATGTATGCATTTTCGAGTGAGTAAAGTATTTGTAAGGTTAAAAATGAAGGCCAATAATTAAATTTATTTACATTTGATAAGATTTTCTTAACTTCGCATCAAGTAAACACTAATCAATGTATGGTAAAAATATTTGCTTCAACGTTGATAGCGTTAAAATCATTATCACGCCTGTGATACGCAAATTATTAATGAAGGTTAAAAATAATAAACTTGTTCGTATCTATTAACACTCAATATTTACAAATATTGTTTTAAAATAATACATCTGATTGGAAAGTTTTGGGATTGGTTTATATTGAAACTGCAAGAAGATATCAGTGAATAATAAACAATTGGAAGAGCATAATTAAAACATGAGGTCATTATCCAGTGGATAAGAAAAAGTGACTTTAATAATTGACTATAATGCTAAAATAAGAGCACTAGTTCACAAGACCTAGTGGTTAGGGATCGAATACTGATTGTGCGTTTTTTGCATCATCAATAATTGCTCTTTCTTAAAATGAAATTAAACAAATAACTAAACTGAAAATTCATCTTATTGTCATGAACATAATATACATATTATAAATAAGTAGTTTTAGTTCTATATTTATATTATTAAACGCTTTACATACTAAAAACTTCCTAAAGAGTGATTACTTTTTAAGTGATAGAGATAGAGATAGAGTGGTTACTTTACTTAAAAAACCCGTATCCATTGCATAGTTTTAAAGATCTAAGAATACATGTGGACAGCGGGATTTTGTTTCATACTATTACTATTTAGATTATATTATCATATTTTGTAAAACTACTTAATAAATTTACCCACCTCAATAGCATCCACGTACATTGCATCCAGCACTTTGGCGTCTTTATAAGCGCACAGATCGACCACTAATTTTCCTTCATGTTCAAAACTATTTATTATATGCAAGAAAAACATTGTATCCGTTCTGTAGCGCTTTATTTCATCGCCTGTTGTTCGACTTATAAGAACTATGTGAGTCTGGAAGTAATTGCATATGTATTATGATTTAAATGTATTTTTTAACTTTGTTAAAACTTATTCGTCGAATAAAGTATTAAACTACCATTTAAAAAATGTATTCTAATTGTCCGTATTTGACAGTTTACAGAACGTTTACCTTATTAGACGGATAAATTTTAACCAAGGATTGAAAAATCGGCCCTTTATGCAATAAAGGTTTCATTTCATTTCATAAATATCCCAAATAAAATTGAATCATCATGTAAAATAAATATTGATGGAAAAACAATTTTACATATTTTAAATACTTACTTTTAATTTAAACATGAATTTTGACCTTAGAATTTTGTCAATGTAAAAACTTTTCTAACATCATTTTTAATAAAGAGTTAATTTTTAATTTATTCATTAAAAAATAAGAAATACCTCGTATTCAGAAAACCACTTCAAACTGGCTATAAGCGGTTGGTTTGTGAGTTGATTTCTGACCATGTTTATTAACGACACTGTAAGAGGCTGCTCTACTATGACAAAATAGTTCTCCGTTATTCCTGAAAATTGTATATTTTTTAACATTTTGTATTAAATAAAAATATAATAAATAAATGAAATCCATTATGTGTACGACAATCCGAAATTTGTAAAATTTGCGATCTAAGTCGTAGCAAATGTAGAGCGAAAGACGTGGGTTCGAATCCTGCCCCTGAACAATTTATTTTCTGTTTTTCGAGTTATTATTTATTAAAGTGCTTTAAAAATTAGTATAAGACAAAATTTTAATTAATATTCATTTACCAAAAGTATGCATATAGGCTGGATGAAGCGACCATCTTGGTTTCATACTACCAACTATTTCAGCGTTGGCAAACATATCACCTGAAAACGCATTTATTAAGAATTATTGATATTACCCGACTGCGCTGGAAAGTGTTTATTGAAGGAGTAGAGTTTTTCAAGAATATTTAGAACAAGTACCTAAGTTTATTGAATATTTGTCTGAAGTTTCATTAACAGTGAGTCACTGAATTATTTTAACACTTATATTATAATATATTCTCAATTAATTTTTATTTCTTCTTAGTCTATTGTTAATACATTTTTTCAGATGTAGAATATATAAGCAGGTACATTTTACAGTCAAAATTAATTGACTAGGTATGTATCTGATTTAGTTTCAGAATAGGCCAAAATAAGAAAGAGCTTAAACGCGGTTATGTGTAGCGCGACATACTTGAAAAATATATATTTATTTACCTTTCTCTTCAAAAGGAAATTTGACGACCACATGCCGTATCCTTCCCGAAACAATAGACATTCCGACATTATATACGTCCCCTGAAAATAAATATCGGCAAATATTTTGATCAATGTATTACGAATAGCTATAGTATTAACAACTACGATATACAGTATTAATTATTTTTTAACACAATAACATTATGAATTCCTTAAAATATTGCATAGATTGGTAAATATGAACTTTCAGAAGAATCAGTAGGAATCGATTATCCGTAGCTACTAAGAACTATAGCTCGTAGGTAGGCTCGTATGTTTGCCTGTTTTCTTTCGTCATCAATAATCATATATGTATTCTAAAGATTATACGATAAAAATATTTCTACCATTAGGCATGACATGCGGATGCGATGTGTGATTTATGAGAGCAACGCGATCCAAAAGATTAATCCTCTCCATTGTGTCCAGGTTTGTGGGGTCTATCCTGAAAACAACATAATATAATATCTGTACTACATACTCGACTAATTAGTATTTTGTTTGCATGGGAAGATGCTTAAGCTATGTTATGAATATAATATGTTTGTGAAGGTGAATTATGGACTAAAATAACTACAGTAAAATATATGATATGTCATTACATATATACATTTATATATAACATTTATATTATATTTACCTATGTATAACAGGTCCTTCCGTGAATGCATATATTTCATCTCCAAATGGGTACACAGATATCATGGCGTTGTCTGATATTGATTCCGCTGGATTGAAAATGGCGGAAACTCTGTAATATAGATAGAATAAAAAAAACATGCTTTAAATATTTCATAGTAGGTAAAAAAAATTATAAATAATCATATTAAAACTAAGTACTTTGTTAATTAATACACTTAATACTTACATAGGTATTATGTTCGCATTGCATTGTTATTTAATTCAAATTGTGAAGAATCGACGGATTCGAATTTTAATTTAATCAAATAAAAAACATTTTTTGTCAAGTGCCATCGCATTATTATTTTTTTACTTAATTATTAAAATTACAGTTACGTCGCATATATATTATAATAAAATATACCTACAAGATATTTTAGATTTTACCTATCAAAAATAGTATGACACGGGTCTGGCACAGCCTTGGTACCAAACTCCGTGACGACGATCCGCTGCGCCGCTTGGTTCTTCTTGTAAGTGTTGGAGCGGAGGAAACGACATTGGTATGTAACCTGGCCGTCGTTGATCGAAAATCTGGCAATTAAATTGATCAATTATTAAAGATATAGAAAATTAGGACTACGTTCAGTTGACTCAAAAATTTGTGTTTACTAAAAGGTATAGAGACCTAGCTGCGCCCCGCGGTTTCACCAGCGTGGCTGAGCTCTTGTTGGTTTTAGCGTGATGATAGCTTAAAGCATTCCTCAATAAATTAGCTATCTAATACCAAAAGAATTTTTCAAATCGGACCAGTAGTTCCCGAGATTAACGTGTTCAAACAAACAAACTCTTCAGCTTTATAATATAAGTATAGATAGTATTGATTAGGTAACTCCGTAGCACATTAAAAAAATACGGTACGAATTGTGAAACGATGTTTCTTGGAACGACAGTAAAAAAGAAAGAAAACATCGCTTCTTACATACAAAAGTAAAAATTTTACTGAAGAAACATACAAAAAATCGTTGTTGTGAATTGTTAATATCCAGTTACTTAAGAAATCTGAATATTATTTACAGCTACCAAATGATATTTTTCATTTACACATCAAATACTTACCTATGTAAAAGAGCGGCACTATCAAACAAGTGCTTATATCGCATAGAGCCTACATTGAGCGAGCCCGGACCGTTTCGTAGCAGCGTCCCGCGTAGCCACGGCGGCATTCGGCCTGCAGGAGAATTTAAGCTTTAATAATTAGGTATAAGGTATATAATTACGTAGAGTGATGTGTATTATATTGGTATGTGTTTATGGAGAAGTTTAAGACAGGAAAATGTATAGAGACATTAATTTTTTTACATAAATTGGCAAAAACGACTATCTGGCAATAAATTATAATAAATTTTGGAATGTTGTCTTTTACTTTATCGTCTTATTACGTTTCCGTAATTCTACAGACTATGTTTTTATTCTAAAAATGAATCGAAATTTGATCTAGTCACCAAAAATTATTATTCCTAAACATCACAACCCTCAATTAAGTATACATAAAACTCACATAAAAAAATAAAAAGCCTTACCTGTGATTGTTCCTTTCACTGGTTCAACAATTTCCTCCCCACAGGACCGAAGCCATACGTTCGAATCACAATTTGGATAAAGTTTTCTTCCACTCGCCATCGTTTGAACAAAACAATTACTTTTTACATAAAATAACCTGAAATATTGGTTTCTATTGTTTTATTTGTGACGAAAATAACAATCACACAAAAAACAACTTAAAAAAATCAAATCTATGTCTATGTGTCTAAAATGAAGGTATAAAAATTTGATTAAAATAAAAATATAATATTATATTACATTGTTCTAGGTCTAATCATCAGATTCTGTATAGATATCATGATTTAGTCAAATAACGTAAAACTTATATCTTCGTTGCAGTTCACATACTGCGTTATAGCAAAGTAAAAGAGATGCTTATCCAATAGATAGCAAGCATAATTTAATTATAATATCTATTTCTGTAGAAGATATTTTATCACACTGTACAGATTTTGTTATATATATCGTTACTTTTTATTTGTGAATAACATATTATGTTTAACCGAAATTAAGATAATAAGTATTTTCCTACGAAAAAAATATAATTTATTGATATTTACTACAAATTGAATAAAAAACTGTACCTACACTGCTATCGCACCATTATTAAGGAAAAACGTATGGATAAAAACAAACGCGTATCAAATTATTAATTAAACCAAATAATATATTTTAAACTCACCATTTAAATAACATACATTAATGAAAATAATATTATAAGCACTTTATACTATCAATAAATTATAAAACAAAACAAACATATTACCTATGTATTTATGAAGAAAGTCCACGCACCAATTGAAAATTTCACCAAAAAACCGCTATGAAAATGGTTCACGTATTTCACAACTGAAAGGGTGAACCTTAAGGGCTCGTGTAACCTTCTTGGAGGCTAATAAAGATATGGCTCTATAGATATACTACATATTTATTTATATATTGCAAAAAAAACTGTTTGTGAATTTTAACACGGGACTATCAAATATCTCTTCCTCATTTGACTAATCCGCACATAAATTTGACTCTTCAGTTAAAAGTATATAAAACTAGCGGTCCGCCCCGGCTTCGCCCGTGGTACGTATTTACGTTTTCTCTACATAAAAACCATCCTCGTACTTCAAGGAATATAATAAAAAAAGAATTATCGAAATCGGTTCAGCCGTTCTCGAGTCATGCGCTTACCAACACATTTTGCGATTCATTTTTATATATAAGATATTAGCAAATATAATCAATTTAATTTGCGATGATGTCATTATTATTCATATTTCACAAAGTAATTGTAAAACATTTTGAAAATACAAGTGTAAGGACTTTCAAATCTGTAATAAACATGTTGGCAGAAATACAAAATTGAGACTTGCGTTTTCAGAATACACAAAACATCTATTACTCAGAATATAACCTGTGATATAACATTACAGCATACAAAAATAAACAGTAGCATAAATAAACTTTAAACTCACGACGACAAAAACAATAAAATTTTGAGCATTTTGAGTTTAAAATTTAAATATTGTGTACTCACTGTCTGTCTCGCGGACGATCGCTCACGGCCCCGACTGAAACAACATTACATTAGACCATCATTTCGTGAAGTATTTTGTTCCTAGTAATTACCACTTATAAGCTTTTTCTAATGACATAAGCCACGCTAGCGAAAATTAACGAAAATGTAATTACACACACACTACATGAGAATAAAACCACAAAACGCTTTCAGCATCAATGACATAAATTGTATCATAAGTATATGAATATCTAAAAGTTTTTTAACAATTTTACCGTAAGGGTGCGGGTTATACGTTGTACCTACTTGGTTTAATATTTCACAACTCCAGAAATCTCTACTAATATTATAAATGCGAAAGTAACTCTGTCCGTCTGTTACGCTTTCCCGCTTAAACAGCTCTCAACCGATTTTGATGAAATTTGGCACAGACAATCTTTAGACCCTGAGAAAGAACATAAGCTACCTTTTTTTGCCAAATATGTACCACGGGCGAAGCCGGGGCGGACCGCTAGTAGTCTATATAGTAATAATATACAGAATGGTTGTTTGGTTGACAACCATTCTGTAAGATTGATCTTAATAGTGATAAAATTAACCGACTGTGCATGAAGTTTTGTAGTGCACTGCATTACACACATAGGTACATCTTTGCGCAATAATTTTCATAAATCCTACACAAGTTCTAATAATATTCTTATTTTTAGATGCAAGCGTTTATTTGTTTATTTTTCCGTTTCCCACTTCAGAAAAGCAACAAGCGCTAGAGTAATATAGAGTTGTAATTATTTTTGGACTAGAGTTATAGATAACCAACTTCAAAAAAGCAGTGATTCTCTTGGCCTATATTTTTGTTACATCGCAAATTTGATACGTTAGAAATAGAATTCAATGCAATATCGTTTACGCAAAATTGGCAATCCATCTTTTCATTACCAGCTCATTATATCGTTGTATTCAAGGTTCGAATCATCCATTTGCACTATTTAATCGTTTAACTTACTCGTGGTTTCTTTGACCTATTAACTACAAATACCGCCAAAGAAAGGATTGTTTTATGTTTTTAATAGTGTCTGAAAAATATTGATCATTTCCAAACCCTTAAATAGCAAAATATTGTTATAATTAGGATATTTCAAATTCATATACATATATACTACTTATTGTGTATTTTAGTATCAATTAAACTCATTTGATATTCTAGTTATGAGGCATTTTTTTACAAGATTAGGCCACATAATTATTTTTAACAAAAATTAAACCGCCTTGAAATGGCCTTCAAATGGGACCAACCGGAAGGCTAGCAACTGAAAAACTTCAATCAAAACCCGTTCACCCATTGGTAAGTTCTCAGGTAACAAAGCCAGAAAAATACATACATAGCTACAATCTAATATTCTATCATCATGACGCCATAAAATAATAATTGCTCAGGAGCAAATGAAAGTCAGTATGTCAGCATCGAAAATCATTTTCCGATGGACCTAGCGGTCCACGCGCTTTTCTCGGTCGAGCCAATGTCCACATTGCACTCAGGTAGAGTACGTCAATAATGTGAAATACCTAACAATATTTTTTACGACCAGTGGGTTAGCCAGTTAGTTACATTCATGCAAAAAATTGTATCGAATTTGCATGACACATGAAAATTTTACTCCCAACGAATGAAGATTCATGAAGATTCTTATATATAAAATTCTCGTGTCACAATGTTAGTCTGCATACTCCTCCGAAACGGGTGGACCGATTCTCATGAAATTTTCTGTGCATATCGGGTAAGTCTGAGAATCGGCCAACATCTATTTTTCATATGTACCACGGGCGAAGCCGGGGCGGACCGCTAGTAATTATATAATATATATTTTGATGTTTTGATTACTGATGATAAAC
>CAJQZN010032840.1:0-36402 GCA_907164685.1 Colias eurytheme
AAAGCACTCGGACACTATTGTTTGGCGACACTGTGAATTGTGACGTCATTTTCTCGTTTATTTGTGCATTTTTGGATGTTTTCATGGTTAATTTTTACGTATTTATTTTTATTTATTAATGAATTTTAGCGGGAATTCCACGAAAACTTATCCTTTTCTCTTTTTACGAACTCTTCCCGTTCTCTCTATTAACATTATTAGATTATTAGTAAGGATAACTACAATGAATATATATTAAATTCGATCTCTTCTTAATTAAGGCTACAGCTACGTTACCTATTACCATATCTAATTTTTGTGCTTTTACAAGATCTATTAACAGTCATTACAACCTGTTAGTTGTTGACCGCCTCCTCGTACAGTAGTTGAGCGTAGAACCGAGGGGTCCTGGGTTCGATTCCCGGTGGAGACGAAGAAAAAAAAATGTCTCGGTTTGACAGGACACAGAAGGCTGATCACCTACTTGTCCCTATTAAAGAAAATCGATCAGTGAAACAGATGTATAATGCATCTGCCCCTTACCCCACTAGGGGACATGGGACTTCACTTTTACAACCTGTTCATCCTCAATCCAAGCTTCAACCATCATCATACAATAGCACGTTCCTCCACAAAGACAAATTGTTCCTTCCCCGGCTGAACGCTTCACGATTTTATATTTCACCGTCGCGATGACAGCCCTCGATTTGTTTGCAGTCTTCCGATAACATTGTACACCCGAGTTCATTGTGAGATCTCTTGAATTCACTTTGTAGCGCCTTTAATTTGTCAGTCTGTTTAGTTGAAATGAAATGTTCTAACGTTCGACTGTGACGGCAAAACGCTGTATTGTCAGCCGTTTATTTTTCAATTTTCTAACGCTTTCGTGATCTGCTTTGTCGTCAAACTGTGTCTATTTTTCCTTTTTTTAACGTTTAAGATACACTGGCATAGTTAAAGAGCTTTTTATTTACGCTGTATATTCTTTATCACATCATCATTTGATAACATTTGTCGACTGCTGGATATAGGCCTCAGTCATGGCACGCCACTGAGCCCCGTCGTTGCCGAGGGCCACCAGTTATGCCCAGCAACCCTGCGGATGTCGTCACTCCACCTTGTAGCAGGGCGTCCTACGCTACGATTGCCGAGCCGCGGTCTCCACTCTAAGACATATATCATGTATAGACTTATGAAAATAATTTGAGGGCTAGAGGGAGTACTGCGTTCAGAAATAAGGCTTACATACAAGTGTTTAGATGATTCAATTGCTTTTACATTAAAAGCTGTTTTAAGATGTAATAATAAAGCAATGGTATAGTCTATCACATTGTATTTATATTAATCAAATAATTAGAATATTAGATGATAGCAATGAACAATACAATAGTCAAACAAAGCTTCATCTAAATTCAATTTACACTAAATTTCGAGTTAAAATGAAAACAAACAACGCAACTTTTGCACACGGGGCGATAAAAAAAACCACAACCTAACCGCATTCAACCAGAAAGCATTTTAGCTAAAACAATAGTTTCGGAGCTACGTGACTACCACCTGTTGAGACTGACCTAGATTCAGATCTAGATTTTATCTAATCTAGCTCTAATGCTAGGGTACACTAGGTTAGGTTACCTATTTGGATAAGTTATCGAGTGGAGTGCTACGAAATTGAGTTAGGTTAATACGGGGCGGAATTTCATTTAAAGCGTGTGTTGCGCACTTTATTTGAGACTATAATAAGAGTTAAAACGATCTAGTATCTCTATCTATTTAAAATGAAGGTTGTAGATTTTTGGGAAGGATATTTAGAATGTAAAACAGATGGTAACTGATTTGTATTGATTACTAGCTGTGCCCTGCGGTTTTACCCGCAGTGCTCCACTCCTGTTGGTCTTAGCGTGATGATAAATAGCCTTTAGCCTTCCTCGATAAATAGGCTATCTAACACCGAAATAATTTTTCAAATCGGACCAGTAGTTCCTGAGATTAGCGCCTTCAAACAAACTCTTCGGCTTTGTAATATTAGTATAGATAACAAGTGTAGTTGTGTGTGAGTTTTTGTTAGTAGATGTCTATCATTAAACCTCCTGCTAAAAATAAGATTAATTAATTCGCTCAATACATATTTATATTGCATATATGTATTTAATTTTTTTATCGAATTCGACGCATTAGTCAATAAAACTGACATATAGCATTTTACGTTCATCAAAACGTTTTTACTTGTTCCAGGTGTAGGGAAATCAAATAAGGGCGGTACATTGAATACCAGTACCTATTACAGACAATTTTACGACCGCTCGTAACGTTTTTACATATGGAGCGAGTATATTATGCCCTCAAGAATGTAGCAATAATATTGTCTTCAACTAAGTTGCCTTTCTGTGGAGCACGTTTGTACATTTTTATTGTATTCGCTTTTTTGAGGAAATAGAATTGGGGTGATGTTGTTGAATTGTATGTTTTTATTGGTTGTAAGATTTTATGGTATTCGGATGTTTATTTGTTCAAACTTAATTGGATGTATGATGCATACCCTATTTTACCCAATATCTTGTCCATTTCCCTCTTCTAGTAGGCAACACCCGTAACATCAGTTGCGGTAGTCTATGGGCGGCGCACTTAGCTTACCACCAGGCAAGGCGTCTGCTCATTTGCCTTCTTACGTCATAAAAAAATGCAGTTTTCGCGTTGTTATAAAAATATCGAAAAGACATGGATAAATGAAAAGGCCTAAAAATTCTGAGAGCGCAGTTTTCATACGATGATTGTACATAGATAATGTTAACCAATATTCTAAATTTCTGCCTTCAAATATTTTAGTTTATAAATAAAATCATCTTAACTTGTGACCCTCTTCAAGAATACATAAGCTTGTTATAATCTTAATATATCTCGTGTCACAATGTTTGTCCTGACTGGACTCCTAAACCACTTAACCGATTATAATAAAATTCGCACCCCATGTGCAGTTCGATCCAACTTGAGAGATAGGATAGTTTAAACACGTAGGTACCACGAGCGAAGCCGGGGCGGACCGCTAGTAAGATATATTATAATACCTAAAAATAAACAGTGCAAAGGAAACTTGTACAAATCTGAAGTATATGGAAACAACATCTAACTTATACATAAATTCAACCGACAAACTACAAACAACACACTTGTTGCTCAGCAAATAACTATTTCTAGACTGTTCGCTGCGATTTTTCAATATTCAGACTTTCATACTTATTCTTGTACAGAAAGTAAATATGTATAAACTGCTTTACAGTACATTATAATACTGTTTGTATGTCAAAGCTTTAAGCTGTTGTAAAATCTTTTAAAGTCTTTCTTATTTTTCATTGAATCACGATAACATCTTTAAAGTATGTATATAGCACATTCGAATGTACTAACCGTAAGTACTTTTTATGATTTCCTAGCTTTCCGCCCGCGGCTTCGCTCACAAATTATATACCAATATCTTCCTCTAGAATCTTTCCATCTATTAAAAACATCAACAATCTGTTGCGCAGTTTTATAAGCATACATAAGGACAGACAAACAGCGAGAAGCGACTTTGCTTTATATGTAGCGATTACTATATCCTTTAGTAAATAAATAAAACATTAACTATCACAATTATCAACACCATTTCCCAAGTTATCTTAAAGCAGCATTATTTCTAGTGTGTAAAAATGACAGCGCTATAGGTCGTCTAGCGCCATCACTTTCCCACACTGGAATAACAACTGCTTTAAAACGGTAACTAGAGGTCAAGTTAGTTTGGTCGTATCATTAATTACGCAAAACTCAAGGGAAGGGAGTCGACTTGACGAAGACTCGCCTACAATTTGCATTTTATAATAGATTTTTTATCTTCCCGAGATAAATGTTTGTCTTTACGTTGAAACTTATTAGAATAAAAGCGGATGCAATGGAAATGCTGTGAAAACGAAAGTAATAAACAAAGGAATATCTCCATTCCCTTTACGTATAAAAATAAACGAGATTAAGTACCTACTCGAATTTGTTTGCATCGAAGATTGAGATTCTGCTGTTTTTACACGCTTTATATTAGCTTTACCTGTATGTTTGTTTGTTTGTAACCGACTTCTTTGGGCACGATTTTGACCCACTTTAAACGGCCAGATTTCGTTCAAACTTTGTAGATTTATTGAGGACCGATGACAATACACTAATTTGATAAAATTTTCTATTTTTTAGTTCGGTTTTCTATAAAAAGCGTGTTTTTTAGTTTTTTTTTAACTATTATTATTTAGCTAAATAATACGGCTTAGTTTGGAGTTGAATTAAATAAAATTATTGGAATAATATAATAATTATGTAAGTAATTTAATCAATTTGTATTCATTACATTATTTCCCTTAGAAGTTCATTTACAACCCACAATCCATACTAATATTATAAATGCGAAAGTAACTCTGTCTGTCTGTCTGTTACTCAATCACGCCTAAACTACTGAACCAATTTGCATGAAATTTGGTATGGAGATGTTTTGATACCCGAGAAAGGACATAGGCTACTTTTTATTGCGAAATATGTACCACGGGCGAAGCCGGGGCGGACCGCTAGTTTAAGATAAAACAAATTCATTTACAGAAAACTAAGATATTATATAACAGTATAATAATTTACGGAAAAAACTAATGTCACAACTCACAACAGGTAAAGGTTTCGGGTTCGAAGCCGTACAATAACAAACTTTATAAGGTCACAAATAACCAGAGGTCAATAGACACCCACAGCCTCTTTAAAACTCGTTATGTAACGTTGAAATCCTTATTAATAAAATAAATGTTTGTCTTTGTTTCACTTCGCAACATAGGTACATCATCAATATGATATTACGTGATCTCTTAAAACGAGTGTCCCTTCGCATTGTATGTCCTAAGACGGTAATTATTTTTAACATAAACTAAACTGCCTTCAAAAATTTCGTCAGAACTATGTGACCACACGGAAGGTACCTAGCAGCTTCAAAAACACCAAAATCGGTTCACCCAGTCAAAAGTCCTGAGGTAACAAACACACAAATACCTACAGTTGAATTGAAAACTTCCTTTTTTGTAGTAAATTGATAAACAGTCACATAACGAGCCTTATTACACTATAGACTACTAGTGGTCCGCCCCGGCTTCGCCCGTGGTACATATTTCGCAATAAAAGGTAGCCTATGTCCTTTCTCGAGTATCAAAATATCTCCATACCAAATTTCATGCAAATTGGTTCAGTAGTTTAGGCGTGATTGAGTAACAGACAGACAGACAGAGTTACTTTCGCATTTATAATATTAGTAAGGATAGACAAGCAATCATTCGAACAATTTCAACCTACGCCATTGTATAATCTAAAACCGTACGCTCAATACTGAATAATTTAAGATAAGTTACGCTTCCTACTTCATTCTGGTTCGACTACATTCGCAGTGGTTACGTGATTAAGGGCTGGGTTCATTAGGTAATTGGATAATTTCGTATTATCATTTATCAATAAGTATACCTGACGTTTTGCACAACGATCTATTAAGCTATAGGTACTATAATATTACACTCAATAGTAAATGATTTTGCGCTTTGGAAATTTTCGAGAAATCACTTTAAAGCTATTCGGAACGTATTGATAAAAAACGTAAACGTAGTTTTTAAAATAATATAAATAAATCACGTGTAAACCAGTCAAAAATATTTTTTTCTTAAGAAGACCATTGGTAAAAATTTCTAAAGTATTTTCATTTTTTTAAACACTGTTATAGAAATAGAAAATAGAAATTAATATCTTTATACTTGAAATAAAGACGCTTTTCCAACAAATTATCATAAACTATCACATATTATATTCAATCTATTGATATGATATAAAACAAATTATCAACAGTTGTAAATTTTGATCACATCGTCAATTAATATGTAAAATTATTCTAATCTGTTAATTAATATTTGAACGTATTGTACCATAAAATGCAAATTTCGTGTAAATTCAATTGAATTTAATTCCATAACTTTGTTGTGTATATCAAAATATAGGTAGATTTGTTCGTCACATTTACTGCTACAGACTATAACATATTTTTTTTATTAAGATAAATTACGGTTTTACTAAAAAACATGTAAGTATAAAAGTTAAAACAGACCTACCGGTATAATAAGTTCCATAGTTTATACTGCACATTTTTAATTGACATTATTAATTACATTGAAATAATCGTGAAATTCACAACCAAAAACATTTTAAACGCCGTCCTCAAAAACGTGTCACCTCCCAAATTTATAGGCAACTGTCAAAAACATAACCTTTTCGAGATTTACCGTAAATGTAAAAAGGTTTTATCTAAAAATGGAATATTCTCGAGGATTATTGTCACTGTCCGAGTGGCAGCCCTCCGTAATCCCCGGGGACCGATGACAATCTCATTTACGATTTTGACGCTTTCATTACATCGATCCTATCAACATTTTGATTTCGTTTAGCCTAATAAGAAAGTTAATAAGGATTCGGTTATATAATCCGCTGTTACTTTAATGTATCGTAATTCTGATTTCTATAATAAATGCTAAATAAAAAGTAAGCGTAGCTATGTGATGTGTGTAATTTATAACAGCGCCATCTATGAGTCATATCATGAAAGAATTATAGATTTAAATTAGTTCTTTAACTCGCCAATAGATGGCGACACGATTCAATACGTAGGGTCATTGCGCCTGTTCGCGTCCACATGCCTATTCGCGTCCATTTTGCGGATATCTTTTAGAAAATTCACGAAAATAAGTATACTTTAAGTAAAATTGTAATAAGAAAAATTTCCGATAATACCTCAATGTACCTATAAGAGACATGCACACATATTCAAAATATGCCTGCGCACCGCCTATCCTATTTAAAAAAAATATTTAATTTTGGTTATTAAACGAGAGAGCTAAAACGCGAGGGATTTTGAGAAAAAAATAGTGCGCAGCGTCGCGTTTCACGGTAAGTATCTTATTGTTATATGTGAATTTTTGAATATGTAACTGTTTCTTTACTTTGCTAACAAAACATGGAATAGTATGGATTATAAATCAGCTTATTTGTTTTACAATTAATAGCTAAAATAAGGTGGACGCGAATTACTACAACGAATTTGTACAACTTCCATTTTGCGTCCACGGTGGGCGCAAACTATACCTATAGTGCATAACAATAGAACATATTGCGTCCACATTGTTTTTCATTAAGTAGCAATGAATTGTTTGTTAAAATATTATGTAATTTAAAATATATTGTAAATTTTTGACTAAGACTACAAGTTGATAATTTAAATTTTCATTCAAATTAGCAAATTTTTATGCAATTTTTTTCATTTTAAAATGGGTTTTCTAAGAATGAGACTAGTATCTTTGAGAATGAGAATCAATAAGTCTGTGGTTAAGAAAATAATATAAACAAAAAAGAAATTTAATTCATTAGAAACTAAAAATAGGGTACTGTAGGTAATCTTAATATAACTGATTATTATTTATTTACATAACGTAACTTTGTTTTTTTGTTAATTTTTAGTTCTTTTAATGATGAGAAGATAAATATAAATAAGTTTTTCCAGTTTCATTACAGTGAAGTATATTAATAATAATGTTGATTTTAGGGTTCCGAACCTCAAAAGGAAAAACCGGAATCCTTGTAGGATCACTTTGATATCCGTTCGTCTGTATGTCCGTCTGCCGGTCTGTCTTTCTGTCAAAACCCTTTTTCTCAGTAACGCGTTGAGATATAAAGCTGAAATTTATATTGAATACTCAAGTCTACGGTCCCTTGAAGCAGTGAAAAAATCAAACTTATAAGCCAAAGCAATCCGAAGATACAGCCGTTTATGCTGCAAATTTTCGCAAATTTCGACATTCGCAAGGGAATCAAAACTTACAGGGTACTTTACGTGAACACAGACACTTGAAGTTTGGTACAAAGCAACGTCTTATAGCACAAATAAGGGAAACATTGAAAAAATAATCATTTACAGTTAAAACATATGAAAAAAAAACAGTTTATACAGGAACCCTCGGTGTGCGAGTCCCACTCGCATTTGGCCGGTTTTTATTAAATAACTATATTCGTAAATAAATAATTTATTCAAATCTAATTTTTATTTGCATTTATCTGATAAAATATCACCCAATACACTCTTAATTCTTTTTCTAAGCTGGTGGACGCGAACTGGTCCACGGGTGGACGCAAACTGGAATTTTTGGACGCGAACTGGGTAAAACGCCTAATTCTGCTATTTGTCTAGATAAATAAAAACCACATGATATTTCCAACACAATTGAAAGTAAATCTTAAAATAGACTATGTAATGAACACGTTACATAAATTTTGCGTTGAAATTAGTTCTGGAACATTTTTATTTTCTCCTTCAAACTTTCCAACTGCACTAAGTGGACGCGAACAGGCGCAATGACCCTAGGAATTTTAAAAAGTTCTTGTAATATATATATATACGTTAAAACAATATTTTTAAAGTACATACTTACTTCTTTTTTTATGTTTTCTGTAAAAATCGATAAGGCTTCGTGACATTTATAACTTTTCATAAAAAAAAAATAACCCTTTAATTATATTGTATTTGCGTAAGTTTACCATTTATAACCATAATCCATTCACATTTGAATAATTCCCCGTATTTTAATTAATTCCCAACACCCAATTGGAAACACAAACGTAAAATAACTCTGTTAACATCTAAACAAGGTGAAAGTCTTTGAAGGAAGTTCTAGCATGTATTAAATTTAGCTAAATCGAAATAAACTTTGCAGAGCGGTTCAACTCAGACGACTTAGGTAAAATTCAATTTGGTTGAATACATTGTAATCGGTTTAATGATAAATGAGTTGAATTGTTTGTAATTTAATGTTATTTTTTGATGGAATTACGGCTTACCCGAAATTACTGTGTACTTTGGTGGAATAATCTAAATTAGAAAAATTTTCGCGGTATTTTCTATATTCAACGGTTTATTTTTAACACCATCTGATCTAAAAAATGTTATTGAGTTACATTTTCAATCTTATCAAAACCGGTACTATATGCAGACAGACATAAAACGAATAAGGAAAAAGAGCCCATAACCGAACGAGTCAAGGTTCTAATTTGTCCTTCGCCAATTTAACTTTACAGCTTTTGAACACGACATCTAATAACCAAAAGATTACTACAAGGCTGAATAAAACATCAATTATACCAACCCCTAAAACAAACGTATTAATAATTAGGCTTTTTAGCATCTGTACACTATTTTTAATTTTATTATTTACTAGCTGTGCCGCGCGGTTTCACCCCCGCGGCTCCACTCCTGTTGGTCGAGTAGCGTGATGATATTATAGCCTATAATAGCCTTCCTCGATAAATGAGCTATCTAACACCGAAAGAATTTTTCAAATCGGACCAGTAGTTCCCGAGATTAGCGCGTTCAAACAAACAAACTCTTTATAATATTCGTATAGATAAGGCTCATTACACTATTTTTAATTTAATTATTTATAGTAAGTACAAATAATATAAGTAATAATGATTGCTTTTAAACTTCTTCAAAATAAATGTAACCTTATTATATTAGCTTCTACAAATCATTTTTAATTTAACGATGAATTTTATTAGATACATATGTATATATTATGTAATTTAATAACATATCTAAATACTCTTTACTTCGAATTCTTCTTCTTCGAGCTTCTAAATACTCTTACATATTAAGTGAAGTCCCGTGTCCCCGTAGTGGGGTAAGGGGCAGATGCAATATGCATATTGCATACATCTGTTTCACTGATCGATTTTCTTTAGAGACAAGTAGGTGATCAGCCTTCTGTGTCCTGCCAGACCGAGACATTTTTTTTTCTTCGTCTCCACCGGGAATCAACCCCTCGGTTCTACGCTCACGCGTCAACCACTGTACCAAGGAGGCACTTACATATTATGTTATATGTACTTAAAAATATCCCAATATCTATTGATAGATATATTTAATTAATCGATATATTTAGATTTAATTTTAACGTATAATTTTTGAACAACTAAATGTAGATTATAATAAAGGGTCTGTATTTTCATGTTGGTTCTTGGCTACATCTAAGTGGGATCATTCGAGAACCTTATAGACCCTAGAATTCTAAGGGAATTTAGTAGACTGTAATTAAATATTGTAGGGTCCATTGTCTTTTAGGACTGCTTAAATTTACACTAATTCCCGTATTATATAGATGAATAATTTTAGTATTATGGTTTGAACTGGATAAACTTAAAAACTCGGTATTATTTATTCTTACATTATTTTTCTTGCAGGTCCCTTTTTTCACCATTATTTCTTTAACCATAAATTATTATATACAAAGTATCAACACAAAAAACAGAATCAAATAAATTAAAAAACATACGTTACATCGATACGAGTTCACGGACGTACGAAAAATTAACATAATTGTTATAAATATACCGATGATGTAACAACGTCGAGTTTTTTAACTTCCGAATTAGATACGCGAGACAAAATCGTAATTGGACGCTTTATTAATATAAAAATAGAACAATATTAATTACTTGGGTATAGCCACCTATAGCGTTAATTATTTTTTTCGTTATTGCACAAGAATTTTGTAATTGAAAGATTTTTTATGTGTAAGTATAATAAAAATAGAGAAATTTGCTTTGAAAATACATATTATAAAAATATCCAGTCTGTATTATCAAAAAATATTTATAAAACATTTTTTTGGGCTATTTTTAGAACTCGGCTTATTAGAATAAAGAATTAAGAATACTTTTTATGTATAATGCGCAATAAAGAAAATCTAATTATGTTACATGTAGGTATTACTAAAGGATCGTTAATTTTAAAATTAAGGATTAAAGACACCGATAAAGTATAATTGAGCGTTTCAGATTTAAACTATTTTTATAAAATGTTTTGAAATTGGTATTAGCCTATTAGGTATTAAAAATAGGTATAACTACTTAAAAATCTGAAGACTAGGTATATGTATTGTGTTTTAACCGTTTTCACGATATAAAGCTATATTCATAGTTTTAATCTATTAGTTATGACTTATGTTTCTGTGCCCCCAGCTTGGGTCTGCGCCATGGGGGCATCCAATGTGCTCCGCCAATCTATTGGTTATAATGCCAAATAATATTATACAAAATCACACGTCAAAGTTTTAAATAAGCTATCAGTCACTTTATAAGACTTATCAGCAAGTCGTTTGGTATGGTATTTTCACACTGATTATTCCGTCCGTTATTTCTTAGTGCTTGACAGTAATCGGTAATATAACAAGATGAGTCAAGTATTAACATTCGATGCGTGTGCGCATGCTCTTCCTGTACGAGCCATGGTTGCTATGCTGCTATCAACATCCGACGTTGGTTATGTACAAATAACTTATATGAGAGTTGTAACTAAATATAATATATAAAATATTAAAATATTGGTAATAAATAGTCTATCAAATGAATAAATAGCTATTGGAATTATTTTTAAAGTAAAATAATGTTTCACCATTCACAGCTTAAGAACAGTTCGGCATACATACCTGTAACAAGAAAAATAATCATTAATTAATAACATATCTATTATCTACACACACAGAATCTCACACTACTATATCATTACTACATATAATAAAAAATATCTAAATTAGGGCTGATTTTTCAATCCTTGGTTAAAACTTATTCGCCGAATAAAGTATAAAACTACCATTTTAAAAACGTATTCTAATTGCCCGTATTTGACAGTTTACGTGACATTTTAATATTATCGTGTAATACTTTATTGGACGGATAAGTTTTATCCAAGCATTGAAAAATCGGCCATTAGTAAAATATCAAGTTTTATTTTTGTTCCTTTCCCACGTCTTCACCATCGAGCTTACGAAATAAACCTTTAAAAATGAACTAATCTACATACTAATTGTACTCTAACGCTGCCTCATAAAACAACTGAAAACCAAAATGCATCTAACCATATTCAAACCACGTAGTCTTCCCATAAAGCAACACTCCCCAGATCCCACGGTCAGGTGTCACAAAAGATCGTAGTAAATTTAAATAACCGCATTGTAGTACTTTCCTAGCCATTGTATTTTGTGTAGGGCTAGACGAAATCTATCCCGAGGGAACCCCGTGAACTAATGGCGACATAAATTGTTTTAATGTTAACGGCTTTTTTGGGTTGGGTTTGAAAGAAAACACTGAGGGGAATGAGTGGTGATAAATATAATTTAGGTGTTGAGAATTTTCGATATGTATAAATTATCTTGGAATAAATTAAAGAGATAATCACGTGAATTTAATATTCGTGTAAAATTAAACACAAGAAAATAAGACAGAAAAGGGACTAAAATATTGCATTTATAGAAAGATATTGTATTATATGTAATTAATGTAACACGTATATTAAATTATGAAAAGTGAGAACACTAGATAAAAGTTTGCAAGGAAATAAGATAATATCGAAACACCCAAAAGAAATAGGAATCCCGTATAGGAAGGTTAGAAATATCTATCCTACGAGTATCAAGTAGGTATTTTATAGATATTAATATTGGCTTCCTTTCTTTTATATGAAAATAGTTTGGTGTTTCAGTAACGATTTATATATAAAAGATTAAGCTTAATTCTTTTTTGCACTAAATTCCGTCTATTTAATTTACATTTCAATATCATATATTTGAATCTGTATGCTATAATATAACAACAGCCAATGTTCACACGTGTACTAAATATGAACCAAAATATTTAAGAAAGTGTAATTCTGTAATGCCATGATTTGCATAATGAAATACCTATTTGTATCTTCTAAATAAAATGTAAGTTTCTAATTGCATTACTCGGTTGAAAACGGGATACTAGATAAACATTTTTTTATTTTATTGTCGATAGGGAAGAGCTTGACCACAATCTCGCCTGATGTTAAGCTGAGATGTGGTCTAAGATGGTACGCGCTTCCCTAGAAGGTACTGTTCACTCTACGCTTGAAACTGATCGAGAACAAAGACTTATTTAGGTAGGTATATTGTCTAGATTCAAGTATTGTTCTAAAAACTTGTTTCATACCTGCTTATTTTTTTTATTCAAGTTAAAACCTGCATCATTAATCTCATCACATTATACTTATATGTAAGTGACTAGTAACATTATCAGTCGGACAAGTAACGTCCGCTACAACAAATGCAAAGGTCTGTTATTATAATTAATACAAAATCTTAATTCCCATCTACAGGTTACTATTATTAAAGTAATATAGAAATCCGTTGAAGCGATGAAAAGATAGGGTCATATCCCCTGGGAGAACTTTAAGAAAGCTATTGTATTCGGACTTATACCATAAAACAAGTCAACCCTTATAATTGTTGAAAGGACAATAGTATACGTCTTAAGAAACGGTATTCTGTGTAAGAACCGCGTAATTGTTATGCTTCAGAATTAGCGGTATTGAACGACTTGATAGTATCAAATATTAGGGGTGTAATGGGAATACTCAAGTAAGACAGAATTCGTTGTACGGATAGTGTATTTGCTACGCTTTAAATAGAATATATAATAAAGAGCTTTATATCACAAGTGCGGAGACATTACGGAAATATTTATTATTTGGTTCAGAAGATGTTGTGTAACAAAGAAAAGTTGAGTGCTTGATATTTTCAAACGACCCGTATAACTTGAAGTACCCCTATGTAAGTTCCATGACCCCTGGAGTAAGGTGTATTTCTATGGGGGTAATCAACGAAGATCTTGACGGTTCAAGAATCTTGTTCCCATCAGAAATTACATGTGGGGCCTGCAGGTACATACACCACTAGTCTATTGAGTTTTTATAGTAAAAGTTATAAAGATAAATGAGCTTTTTATACGTGAATTTAAATAAAAGGTGACCTTTAAGCTATCATGGTTTCAAGTTCAACCATTTCGACGAACGCCAAATCACTTCCAATAGCTCTTATCAATTAAAGCTTCATTTCACAATTTCCACTTCAATTATCAAGATTCTTACCGAGAAATTACAAAATAAATGATATATTTTTAGCCCAACCATGCCACCTCGAAAAGGTACAAAATATCCTTCAAATAGCAAAACGCAAACTATAGTTTAGATATAAATAATAGACAGACAAACAAACACCTTAAGATTTCGCATTAATATAAGTGGATCAGAAATTGCATTGGCTGTTACGTCACAAATGAACACCTCTATATGGCTATAGACGTATTTCCGCTAAATGGATGTAGGCAGCCATTTAGGGAGCGGTGTTGTAAGGCATAAGAGACCTTTTTTTTAAATTTCTTTGATCATGTGAAAAATAAGTAGGATAAGAAGTTATGGGGGCACATGGTATTTTTTTGAGATCTATTAATAACAACGGAAGATGTAACTTTTATTGTTTATAGTGTAAATACGAGACAATGATTATATTTCTTGGTTTAGATAGTCCTTTCGGTCGGTCCCGTCCCGTCCCGCACGTGCCCCGTCCCGTCCGTGATTTCGCTACGTATGCACAGTCGCTCCGTTCGTGCCGGAGAGATTAATAGTGACGCCTTCCAAGTATCGAAAATGGACGACGAAAAACTGATCGAATGTGTACGCTCTTATCCAGCGTTGTATAATTTAGCGAACCCACAATATTTAAATACAAAATATGGCAATTTTACGCCATAAATAATTTTTATAAAAATTATTTATGGCGTAAAATTGCTGTGAAATTGTCATACAGTGAAAACGGTAAGTGTTATTTAATGAATATATTGTGGTATTCCTAACTATACTTAGTCCTTTTCACCTATGATGATTCCTGTGACACTTCATCGTGTTCTGAATTACGTATTTTATGTTTAAAATGCCAAAATAATTTTAGTGCATAATATTTTTGTTTTATGGCGGCATTATTACCAAAAATATAAAAATGAAACATCTTAAGCTTATAAATCAAAAACAGTATTGTTTAGTTTAAATTCAAATTCAAATTTCTTTATTTGCAGAATGTAGATTACAAAGATGTTAATGTTTTCTTGACGGCCGTAGCTTCTTCGTCATCTAGAGCAATAGCAATTAAAGCCAATTCTTGAATTGAAAAATCCATCTTTCGTTGTTCACAACACTAGCACGTTAGATCAGAATCACGTCACGGTGCGTATGCGTTTGCTCCACGTTCCCGTTGTGAACGAGGCAATCACGTGCCCGTCCCGCTCACGTCCCGTCCGAGGTATTTTCCCGTCACGTATGCAGCGGCCTTAACATTGTAATTTATTTAATTCAAATACTTTCGTTGTTTTCTTGTAGTTATAGAGTCGTTTCTAAGCAATTTGAATTCAAACAAGCCATAAGGCGTCTTGCCTGGAATCAAATTAAAACAATAACTTATTAATATATATATTTTAGTTTGTTTTGAATCAGCTCAAAATAATTTCACCAGCAGATAGCTGCATTATTCCTGAGTCAATTTTGTTTTTACCCCAGGTTAACCCAGACGGAGCAGGGTTGCGGCTAGTAATTAAACGATAAATCGCTACCGCTCATGGCTCATACCGCGGTATTGGCTCTCACGCGGAGAAATGAACGTAATTAATTTGATTAATCGCAAGTGCCGTCTTTGAAGCATTCCTGTGATGAGTAACAGGAGATTTTTTAGGCCTCTAGTATCTTGTCCGTTGTATTGTACCATGGTACCATATAATGAGAGGAATTAATGGTATTTTTAGGCGCTGAAATTGATAGAATTGGTGTTAAAATTAATTTAGATATTCCGCATGAACGAATATTGACACTTGGTGGAGGTTAGTTAGCTTAATTAGTTGTACGAAATTGTGTGACCTACAAATGCATACAAAATAAATTATCGAATAACCTTATCTGCTAAAAATAAAATAAATTCGTGATTTCACTATTTGATAACCTTATTCAATTTTCTTTATAATAAAATAACTCCCTATCCGACTAGACGAACCATCGTTTTCTTTATAACATTAATACGATTAACTTAATAGAATAAGCAAAATATATATTAATAGATTCCTAGTAAATACGCTCATACAAATTCGTGGAACATTCCACGATTTTATCTTACCAACATCACAAAACCACATGTTTTGACAAGAGATAATTATGCTGTACTGGGAATCCTTTACCTGAGTTAAAACAACGTTAGATAACCTTCAGGTAGCCATTCGGTCGTATTTTCGTGTAGTTAATCGTTTTCCCATGGTCCGCCGACAGGGGTTCAAAAGAAAGAGAAATTAAATAAAGAAGTCCCCAGAAAAGGACGTTTTACATTTCATGGATTTTATGCCGAACGTGACTTTTAATAATAAAGCTTAACCATTAATTTAGCCCAAAATAACAATAAACAATAAACAATAATCTTTATTTCCAAAAAATATAAGATGCATAGAAATTGAAAACCCTTGCTCCCACACTAGGATTCCCTGTGTCGTGGGAACAAGTATCTTCCAGTGGTACATTTTGATCCTTATGCTAAGAATGTAAACTATCACATTAAAAATCTTCTATATAAAACAATTTTTTTATTTTTATTAAATACTTAATAACAATATAAATTCGTTAAAATATATAAAATGTATTATTATTTCCAATAAATTCGTAAAAATGTATTATTATTTCCAATAAACGTTGTACAGTCGTTCACTGGCGTATGTAATTAAATGTTTATAGATATTTTTTTATTTATATATTAAATATCTATGCTTACTCCATATGAAAAGGTGCAAATGCACGAACTACAAACTAATGTACATATTCCCATTATGCTTTGCATACTTAATATTATTGTATGTTGCTTGATACAGCTTGATCCTTTGTGTATCGAATGCGCGGTCCTTACATCGAGTATCGGTTATTGACGTGCGATTCCACGAACTTAATATTAAATGTATGAGCCGGTTGACTCATTCAAGATCACCAAAATATAACATATTTTCGAATATAGTTCTATTTCCTCTTAAAACTGCTTTCTTGAAGTAAGATTTTACTAATAGTTTCAACTCCGTTCAAAGCATATTAGAAGAATAAATAATTTATGGATAATAACAAATACAAAGACATACACAAAAAAAAATATTGCAGGCTGATGATAATAATTATCATCCACGATAGTGAAATAATCAGTAAAAAATCTATTTTTATTGTCTTTACCAATCAACAACAAAGAATTCCCAGTAAGATGTTCAGTAACATAATAAACAATTATATATTCTAAGAAAATTGAAATACTCATTACCAAGTAGAGATAGGATTATGTATCATACAAGGTTAAATATGTTAAACATACAATATCTCATTACATAAAAAAACTAATACATTAGTATAAAAATTACACATTTAGAAAAAAAATATCAATAATCAATAAACAACACTTACTGAAAATTTTCCTTATATATAAGAGTTTTTGAAATAATGAATCGATACTTTTATTAATAAATCTGTAAATCATACATATTTCTTAAGAGAATTAAATTATCTAATAACATCAATAAAATGATATATCGGAATACATTAAAGTAATTTTAGCTTATTTTCTTCCCAGCATATTCAAATATTTTAAAAGAAATTAGTAACAGTACTAAGAGGAAAAATTCATTCACCATTCCTTCATATCTAAAAACTATATCACGTAAACCTTCCAAATTAAATTGTACAAAAAGTACACCAAATTGAATAAAAACAATCATTAGAAAGAGCAACTAATCCACTGAACTTCAAAATCCTTCAAAGGCCGCCAACACAAAGGCGACTAATAAAATCTTGACTAAAACGGTACAATACGGCAGAATTGAAAGGCAATTCCATTGAAAGCCTAGGAAGTGTGGGACATACACTTTTTATTCTACCCGTGTTTTATGTTACCCTGGTAACTAACTTGTGGTTTCTTTATAATATTACAAAGTTCAAACTATCGTAGGTTCGATTCTGTGAGAAATTAACGATTATTGGTGTGACGGGACATGTTAATATATTAATATGCGTAAAAATCGATTTGCGAAATTAATATACCTCATGGGAAGTGTCTATATAGTTTAACTAACTCCGAAAAAGCAAAAAAATATTTGAGTTGTCTTAAGCGAATATGTACCGGTTATGCGACTGCTTTATTTTTAATTTGTACGCTAAACTAAACAATCAGACAGGAAATGAAAATTTAAATTATCAAAAAGTTTACGTAAGAAAAAATACGCCACATTTTTTACAAGTTTGACTAGGGGGTAGATTGTGAAAGTGTACCTACATCGATAAAATAAAAATCATTGAAAAGAATTATAAATAAGACCAATAAAATAAACACAAAACTTTAAAAATATCACGAATTTCCGTTGTAAACCGGCACTGTGTTACAAAGATATGATAAATAATAAAAAGTCGTTAAACTCACCAAAGCAAACCAAATCCGTTCATTAAAAATAAAATATATTATTCTCAATCGTTGAACAAAAACACAACTCTAATACTATCCTCACTAAACTACAGTAAACACTAAACTAATTTGGACACAATGACTAGATATATAAAGATCGCACGGACACAACCGACACCGTCAACGGCTGAATCATAACTGACTCGACGAGGGTCAAGTTTTCGGAGAAAAAAAAACAACTGCAGGCAAAGGCACCCATACGTTACGGCCGAGATGGTTTCGACAAAAAAGAACCCTAAATATTATCGTTCGTCAATAGTGCGTTTCTCAAATTGTATTTAAACGTTCTTCGAAAATAGCGAAAGAATATTTCAATTTGGAACATTTGTTTCGTTAATCAATTGATTCGATTACAGATGGTCGACACTTTTTAAATGGCACGCCAAATAGAATTTGGAACAAAAACGACGGCTTTGTCTATGCGAATTCGTAGTTTTTTCTTTTTGTCTATGTGTGGTTAGTGACTTAGTAAGTACTCCTAAGACATTGACAGTCACATTTCAAGGTAACGCCGTCCGATCATTGTACTCAATTTAATGACCCCGCTCAGAGCAGTTTTGAATATATAAATTATAAAAAGTTGTTCCTTGACAAATCAAATGACGTAATTCTTATTGATTGAAATACGTTATATGTATTAGAAATTTGCTATGGACTATTTATGATTAAAAGCAATCTAGTAGTGAATATTTTGTTAATTAAATTTATTGAAAACGGACATGAAACGAAGGTACCTCAAGGTAATTTGAATTTGACCTCGGTCTATTTTATTCGCGTGTATGTTAGAAAAAATATATCATCTTGAATTATCGTTACGTTACGTAAGTACAAAACTATTTTTGGTAGTTTGTACATTTTTGCACTTATTAAAATGAATATATTATAATTTAACGTAGCAACAGAGCACTGAATGTAAAATATATTTAATGTAATTTTACAATTTTATATCAGATAAATACATTTTTTTATATTAAAGATTGCATTAGGCTCTAGGCATCAGATTTTAATAAAAAAAATTCATGACATTATCTAACGTTCAAAATAATTATTTCATAAAATATATTTCGAGCTATTTTTAAACTTATTACCATAATTCATCTTTAAATAGACTATGAATCTGAGAATTATCAGCCACATTTTGAGAACCGCTGTCTCACACAGCTGCCGCTCGCACACATGTGCATTTCGTGCGTGTGTGTGTGTGTATTGTATAGGGGTGTTTAATGCGTGGGGTGTCCCGTTTAATGATCATTGTTGTATTGATTTGATTATTATTATTACTATTTGTTCCGTGCAAGATAATGTACATTTTATACATAGTACCGTAATAAAATATTTTATTATCGGAAAATTTTAGTTTTCTACCTGCATCTTATTTTGCTACCTACTGTTATACAAATATTAAATACCAGAGTTTGTCAAGATGATTGGAAGTTTTTTTTTACTTTTCCAACGAAAATGGGTCTGAATGATATTAATTATTAAGCATAATATAGATTATAGCTTAGGCTAGAATATAGACGTATATAATTTTCCCTACAAGTGAAGCCGCGGGTGCGAGCTAGTTCTCTATAATCCCATATGAAACTGAATGCTCTTTTAGGATGATAATGCATCTGCCAATTCTTTCGGTTTTTTCTTGGGTAGCTATAGATAGTTTGTCACATTATATTGGATGATATTCACTTCCTGTGGTTTTTTATTTGTTACAGTTTTAGATGACTGTGTCGCATAATTTTAGATGACGAATCTTCAATTTTAGTTCTTGTACACACTGAAAACAGATATTACGTATATAAACAACTAGTAATTCAATAGCTTACGTACCTACAATCTACATAAGATACTTACAGAACTAAATCTTATCAGTTTTGACGCCTTTGACAAACATACATACAAACTTCGCATTTATTGTACTTACCTTCAGTAGGTACTTAGACAGATGACGTCCGTCACAGAGCGTTAGGTGACGCTCTTTAAACTTTATATAAAAACTCAAAGGTTTCGCTTGTGAAGTTGTGACATTTGAGTTATGAATCACGACGAAAAGTTGTTATTCCAAATCATTTCGGTTTGATTAATATGTCTGTCTGTCTATACCTAACGACATTTCGCCCGACATGGGTTAAATACCAAGTTTTGTGTAATTAATAATTATCTAATATAAATATCTATATATATAAAACTCAAAGGTGACTGATATAGTGATCTATCAACGCACAGCCCAAACCACTGGACGTATCGGACTGAAATTTGGCATACAGGTAGATGTTAGGACGTAGGCATCCGCTAAGAAAGGATTTCCCGAAATTCTTGCGGGAACGGGGAAAAACGGGGATGCACGTACAAAGTCGTGGGCGGAAGCTAGTCTAATATAAGTGTTTTAAAAACTTTTATAGATTGTATGCGGTATTTTTATTAAAGAATTATTATTAAGAGCATCCTGTATTTATACTTTTCTAGAACTACACTTTTTGTTACTAATACACTAATTATTTGTTTGTTTCACGTACTTTAAATATAATATAACTTAACATAAAACCTACTGCGTCTAAAAATTGTGTGTATAAATATTTTTTTGTAAATAAATAATTGATCATAGGCATATTGATCAATTTAGATAGATAGATAGATAGATAGATAGATAACTCGTTTGAAAATATAAAAGCAGTAACTTACACGGGGAAACACTTAGATGACTAATTTATTTAATTTCCACATTATTAAAATGCTTGTGTAATATATAATATATTAAACAAGTATTTAGCGACGCATCATGAATAAAGATAAATGCTAAAAAACACAAAAGGTGAACGAATCTTTAAAATAATGCAAATTATCGTTCATTGACGTTATGGAGGTGCGATTTTTACATTAAATATAGATATTTACATAATCTATACTTTTGTTTAATTTAACAATATTTGCCTCATCATATAATTTGTCATATAAAATAACGAACGTTTTAATTTTTGTTCAAAACAAGTTTAAGTAGGAGTCATTTGTATCAGATTTCATACGAAATTGTTTTAATTTAAACAAACAGAATAAATATTTCGTTTTTATTAGAAGACGTAGAGATAATATATGTGTAGTAGGTACATAAACACTTAAAACTGTTATAAAACTCAGTCAGCAGATATTTTCCTGTAAGACTTGAGATTAACAAACTTTAAGTTACCGATCCAAAAAATATATAAAACAGCTAATTAACTTCACAGTCCCCAATTAACCGTCACCTACCTACCAACTAGGTACGTTTTTTAACAAAAATTCGAAACTATGCAGTCAAAGATGTTTTCACAAGGAACTAACGAGAGATTTTAATGAGCGTCTTATGAGACTGTTTTAATGACACTGCCCAGTGCTGTGTGTAATTTATTTATACCACCTTGGCATATTTCGGAGGTTCGTATGAAAAGACGAGACGGGAAAATAAAAAAAGTATGAGTTTTCAAAGACGAGTACGTAGTTAGTACCTACCTATGTTTTCTATTTCTTATTACGTTTCCTTAACCTACTTATTCGTCTGTATAGTTTTAGATATATAATTTAAAATATGTTCAGCCCTTTGCATACAAAACTTTAGAGGACGTAAAAAGGGATATAATATTGTTTGTTTCTACTGAAAAACATTGATAGGATTAACTAAATTTGAATTCCGTCCGTATTATAAGTAGTATCTATTATTAGAAATTAACAGTTCCAAATGCAAGTAATCGTCTTACAATTTCAATTGCAACCTTTAGACCCTATTCATGGAAAAAATACTTCAATATAACATTTATTCTTCCCAAAACCAGACGAATACTTAACATATAACCAAAAGCGTTAAACCAATAAACAACCGCGAATGTTTACAAGGCAAGCTCACATTATAAATAGCCCATATTTCAAAAAGAGTTTCAGCTTGAACAGTAAGATGAATCATCTACGCTTGCGAGTCGTAAAAATCGTCATATGGTGGGGGCGATGACCCGTCCGTTGACCCTGGTACAATATTATATTATTACCTTCCATAGGTAATTGTGCCTACCTCAACACGCATGCGCGACACGTGTGCATGTGTGCACTGTCTATGCGTTGGTGGATTGCGTCTGTGTGCGTCGTTACTATGACTTGAAGACGTGCATTCTTATAAATAGTAGTCAATTACTAAAATTGCTCTAAGCCTCAGTAAACTTCCTGATATGTTCCGTTCAGCTTATCTGACAGTTAAAATGACAATACCTGAAAACTTATGTGCTATTTTATAGGACTTATTATAGGATTTTTGTCGCAATACCATTAGTAAAAATATTTATTTATTACAATTAGGGCCGATTTTTCAATGCTTGGATATAAGTTAAAACTTATCCGTCCAATAAAGTATTACACGATAATATTAAAATTTCACGTAAACTGTCAAATACGGGCAATTAGAATACGTTTTTAAAATGGTAGTTTTATATACATTATTCGACGAATAAGTTTTATCCAAGCATTGAAAAATCGGCCCTTATTTACAGCAGCATAAACACGTGGGATGATCAAATAAATATCAAGAAGCTTGTTTAAGAAATTTTTATGTGTTTTCTTAATAAAGCATATTTTCAGTTTACGTTTTATTTTATATATTTAATTTTTTACGTTATTATGTTACCCATACCTATTATTAGACTAGCAAATTTATTTTAATAATCTAATAAAAACATGTCTACGTATAAAATTTTAATTGTACGCAAAATTATTAATGAGTACTTACGACTACTAAAAACGTATTATTATAATTTTAGAATTATTTACACTTCGTTGTTTAAAGCTAACTTAATTAACCCTCAAAATTAACAAAAAGTGAAGTAAAAGTAATAAAATTTGTAAAAAAAATCTTATCTGTTTTACGATAAAATAAAATCGATTTTATGCTTTGAGCACATTTGGGTCTGTAATAACTTATGCACTTACAACTTATGCGGTTGCAAAGAGCTTCCGTTAAGTGTTAAATGATAAACATAAAATAGTGTTGTTCCATAATATATCGATAAATTAAAAAATACCGGTTTTCAAAAATATTTATCGACAAATAAAACACAACTTTTGCTTTATTTTTCCAGACAAAATTAACATACCCATGTTAAATAATTAATAAGTTCAATAATATCTGGAAATTTATTAAAGTATGAAAATATTTAAATATAACAAAAAAATACTGATTACATTAAGCATCTACTACGTTAATAATATTAAGTAAAAATGTATAAGTATTTGAATAGAAATTCTTCGTATCATTTTCTTTGAAAATACAGCCTTAAGATACAAATGAAAGGCATCGAGAATCAGGTCACGTTATTTAAATAATATTTTAAATAACTTATAATAAACGATGTTTTATCCAGCTATTTATGAAGACCACGTGTAGAGACAATAATCATGACACTTATTTCAAAAAAAAGCATTGGGCGGAAAGAGAATTTATTTTTGATCAATTTCGATGGCTTCTGATGTATCTATTAAAAACTTTGTATCTAGATTTTATTGTTTGTTATATAAGACTTGCTTTTTCATTATTTGAATTGCTGTGTGTAAGGCCTAGGTTTATTTTATAATAAACAATAAGGTAACATGGAATGTTAATACCTATATATCAATTTCAATTACCTTATTAAAAATATTTAAACGTCGAAGTATCAATCGTCTTTAAACATCGTAAATGGGAGCAATTTAAATACCATTAATCATAATAAGATTACAATCAAAGAGACTATTTTCATAAAATAACGCTAATAACCTTTTTCACACATGGTATCGATAGACCGCACATCACTACTTTACATAAGCAACAGTCTTTCCGTTTAGTGTTGTGTTTCGTGGCGATATCGATGTCGGTCATTCGATATTCTTGCATCATTCGGGCCGAGGATACGGTTTTGCTCCAGATCCTAAGGAAGTCTAGTCAACTGAATAGTGTTATATTTAGCACCTTATCATGGTGTAATATTGGCTTAAACTAGAAGTACCGGAAAAAGCACCCTGTGTAAATCCAGGATAGGTATAAGCCACAGTATATTAACCACGAACTGCGCCCCGCGGTTTCACCCGCATGGCTCTGCTCTTGTTGGTCTTAGCGTGATGATATGAAGCCTAGCCTTCCTCGATAAATGGGCTTATCTAACACCGAAAGAATTTTTCAAATCGGACCAGTAGTTCCTGAGATTAGCGCGTACAAACAAACAAACTTTTCAGCTTTATAATATTATACATAGTATAGATTTATATATGTATATCGAATTTGACGAAGAAATATACAGAAACAAACCTATCATAATATTCAGGGATTAGTTGCAAGATCGTAAGACGTAAAATGCAATAAAAATTTTAAAATTTCATTAATATTTGCCATCTGCATCAGTATAAACATAGATACTTAAAAAAATTACAACAATATTACCTTGTGTTTAATTTTACGCGAGTAATATACATAATATAGAATTTAAATCAAAGACAAACGGATTTTATAGTAGCCAAAGTCCGTCTCCCCGTGACCACGCTCGCTGAAAAGTGTTCGAAATGTCGGGTTAATAATACAATGAACAAAACGCCTATAATCCGTTAAATTATTTAATTTCAAAAAAAATATTACCTACAAATTTAATTCAAACCTTTCTATGATTTATAAAAATAAACTTAGATGTCTAGAACATTCGTGTTACCTAAATAATTATATTTCTAACTCGAATCGAGTCTGGGAACATTGTTACCGTATTTCAACTTTGAAATAGCATATTGTGTTAAAAACAAAAGCTTGTAATAAAATTTGGATGGCCCATGAAGCTGATTGCTAAAGAACTTTCCGTTGAGGAAAAAAGATTTTCGTCCTTTTATTAGATAGACAGCCACTTATGTTATTTATTTTGTGTAATTTATCCTCTTACGGAGTTTTTTTAATGTATTTTTAATTTTTTCCGGCGTTTTTGTGAATTTTTCGATTGCTTTGTTTACTTCAGTTCTTTGTTGGATAACTTATCTATTTATACGTTTATTTTACCGTAGAAATAAAGCCATATTTGTTCTTAGTTTTCAAAAATGTACGTCGATAGTAAAATTGAAGATTGAGATACTTAGGTACTTTAGCCGGCTTAAAGTTTAAAAACATATGGTTATTATTTTATCTTCCAAAGAGATCTATCTATAACTAATCATTACATAGTATAAAACAAAGTCGCTTTCTTTGTTCCTTTGCATGCTTAAATCTTTAAAACTACGCAACGGATTTGGATGCGGTTTTATATAATAGATAGAGTTGTTCAAGAGGAAGGTATATAATTTATTAGGTTTTAGACAAAGCGGGCGATGCCACAGGCAGAAAGCTAGTAATAAATAAGGAGAGGATTTCAACCTTCAGTCCAATTAACAAAGTGCATTTTCCATTGACATAAGATGAAAGGTAAACTAATATATTAATAAGAGAAACAGAACAGAACACGGAAGGCTTGTAAAATAAACCTATCGAAGTTTCTCGAACTTTGCAATTTCCTCCTTTGATTGGGCTTTTACTTAACAAGCCTGGAGATGTTTCATCAAATTTTATGTTGGACTTCGGAAAGATCGTGGTCTTAAAGTGCTGGGCGTTTATCGAAGCAAATATTTTAAATAATATGAAAATAAGCTATCGAAAACAGTTTTGATTGATTGGCTGAAATTACATGATTGTGCGAGCTTTTGGTTTGAATACCTATACTTATCATTTAAATTTTCAAAACTATACATTTAATTTAAAACCTAACGTTTAGCTACAATTTATTCATTTTTTTATTTGGCAAAAGCGATGATGTTGATAGGACATTTCGGTGTATCCATTACAGTCGAAAAAAAAAATTGTTATTTTTTTAATGTACTATTAGGTACCTATATTATCCTATTAATACGAAATCAACGTTTTCATTGAATTAATATAATCCAATAACTCTTTACAATTCGTCCATATACATTTTGTTTCAACTAACTCAATAAATTTTCAATACAAACGATTTTCTCGAATTAGCAAATCATTCAATCCTATGAAACAAATAATATTTTGTTAGAATTCAAAAGCTTTTGAATCATTTTTAACGTTCATTCATACAAATCCATTTGTCAATTACACAGCAAAATGTCACGCGATTATGAACTTAACGTGTTATATAAATAGATAGAATTTAATGTCTATTTTCGTTTGTCAATATCGATGGATTCGCTGAAATTGGAAGGTACTGTAAAATGCTTGGAAATTTCTTGTCGTTAAGCGTAATAATTAATAACGATTTAGTGTTATTTTAGGAAAATATTAATTATCTTTTTTTCTTAAGTTATCAGATTTTGTTTTAGATTTTAGTTCCGAAAATAGACTGTTCTATTACTTATAACTAAGTTCTAAATAGACTAATTTCAGAGATAAATTAGTAATTACTTAAACTGTTGTTTAAATTAGCAAGGTACGAACATACTGAAATCGTCGTTTTATAAAAGTCCTTACAACTACTTTTTACAAATAATTACATGTTGTAACACAATAAACTACCAATTATCATTTATTCCCGATCAAAACCCCAAATACTAAGTACCTACCTACCAAAAATTCTCAACAAGTCTAGCGTTTCCAAGATACCTAGCGCACTTTATAACCTACTAGCGGTCAGCCCCGGCTTCGCCCGTGGTACATATTTACGTTTTCTCTACACAAGAACCATCCTCGTTCTTCAAGGAATATAATAAAAAAATAATTATCGAAATCGGTCCACCCGTTCACGCGTGATGCCGTGACCAACGAAAACGGGAACTAGCCTAAAGTTTACACAAAGATCTGAATTCCCGCCTTGTAAACAGGAAGTCAGGAACCGATCGATGCAGCGAGGTAAACACACGGCGGTTGTCATGGCGACCGCTACGGACCCCCCCTCCCGTGCACCGCACCGGCGCGTCTGTTTATTATGACGCCGTGTTCTGACCGGATTTAATGCGGTTAAAAAGTATTATCGAACGAATTTTGTTGATATTCGAGGTTGTGAATAGCTTGATTAACCATCAAGCTAAGTATCTGTGTGATAAATTTGGTTTTAGAGCTGTTAAAACGCGTTGGAAGGCGATTACTAAACATAACATAGGTAGTCAAATATTACTTACATGTTTCTGTATTTTAGTGTATTTTTGTAAGGTATGTACATTGTACGTGTAACTGTTGTATTAATTAGGTGTTAACATTTACAAAAATTTGTAAGTATCTACATATTGCAGTTCTAGAGAACTTTGATGTATCATATTAATGTTTTGTTATTTAAACTTCACCAGTTATTTAGTAGTAAGTACTTGTGTAGTTTATTTATTGATTTCTTTGAAGGCAATTATTATTTCTTACAAGAAAATTTGGCTCACCAGACGTTTGCGATCATTTTATTACTCTTCGCATTTTAATTAAACTCGGACTTACCTGGAAAAGAAAATTATTAATATCAGCATATTATGTAAAACTCTTCATAAGTAAACTTACATTTAACATCATATCAAATAAATTTCTATATTTTAATTAACTATAAGTCAATTACATGTTAGTACAACAACATGTTTACTTTCAATAACAATCTACTAATTTATTAATAATTATCATAAAGTCTCTCTCAAAAGTTCTAGAATGTTCCAGAATTTGTAAATACAACACCATCTAGCGTCGATCGATGAAACAAATTGGCAGGGACCAAAATGACGGACAAATATTATGTTACAAGATACAAAACGGTAAAATTATTCATTTGTAAGCAAGCATAAATAATTTGACTTTTTTTAATACTCGCGATTACGTCCAAAGTCCCAAATAAAATAGCAATCGAAAATCCCATCGCATTTCAACGTAACAAAAATTACATCCGAAACAAACGTCTCGAACAATACCCGCAAAATAAATACGATCCCAATAAAAAGGTTTCATCCAAACAATTTGTATGTAACGTTACATTCATCTTCCACAATATAGCATTGTTTCCTATAACAAAAGCACCCTGCTTTGTTCGCTATAGAACGGTCAACTTCGAACTTTGGTTAAAATTTATAATTTTATTACGAAATTAGCTTCCATAATTTATCTGGAAGTTTCTACGACCTGTGGGCATTAAAGGGTTTAATGGCGTCATTTAATATTATAAACGAACGATGTAAAATTACTAAATTTGTTAATGGAGTGCGTGATGAACTAGATATTATATTTTATGACCGCTATTCTAAATTTTACATTGTGGATTTGGATAAATTGTATGAGTTTAACTTCTATGATAGAGTCTTCAAATGTCCAATGTACCAAGATCATTTTCGACAGATAAGCATAAGACAAATTTTCCACGGCACACCTAGCTCTACACGTCTATTAGTTCCAGTAGCAGTCTTCGAAGTACACCTGCAGGTCACTCCATCAAGTCAGAAACCGCATGCATTTTGCCGCAAAATGCACCGAAAAACTGCTTATTTTTGTCAGATTCGTAAACGCGTCCTTAATTGTAAAAATTCGATTTTAAATGAGTAAATAAATCTTTATGTAATAAGTCTAATTAGCGACAAATTTTTCAAAATATGATTTCATCGCGCGTAAAACCGATTTCCACAGATGGCTTATTATTTATTGCTTTTGAGTTATTGACGCAGGAAAAAAATAAAAATATTAGGCAAGTTTCGCGGTAAAAATGGACCAAGAAGTTTTTTAGTTAAATCGTGATAAACAAACTAATATTCCCTCTTTAATAATCTAAATTCTAAGTTATTTTAACACACAATAGTGTCAAAGCTTTGCCTATATAGCCTATAAACTGCCACTATTCGGTTAAAATTATTCACACCGTTAATAATTATGTATAATAAATTGTGTCGAATTGTCGGAATTGATACGAAATTATATTTGTTAGCGGACCATTTAGTGTTCATGGTTCAATTAATTTCGATTGAATGTGTAAATTGTGTTCCAATGAATTGTTATTTACATAAATATAATCTACTGCGTTGAACATTTCGTTTGGCGTACAAAAGACGGTATTAACGTCGATTTTTTTTTTCAAATTTACTTTAAGATTTTATCTTTTAATCCTCCTTAATTAGAATCTAATCCATATAATTGTCGTATCGAATTCACGAAAATCAGAGAAACATGATAGACATGATTTACCACCTTAGACCGCGTCACCGCTCTCTATCAGGGTGGTCAAATGTCTGCCTATTTTATAAAATAAAATAAAAACATGGATTTGTTACTGGTATGGTATACAACGTATTCCTCTTGCAAATACATGCATTTCTAATACATTAAAAGTCGCATAATTATCAAGCCCATACCGTTGACCTATATCTGCTAAATGTTTCATACGCCCACGCCGGCGACATAATGAAATTGTCAGTAGTAAATGTTATTACAGCAAGATACGGATTGAAATGCGTTAGGCTGATTACTTACGAGGCTGTAAAACGCTACGGTGGTGACGGGAAATGTAGTTCATAAAGATTAATACACAAGAAAATAAGAACATATTCTAATTTCTAATACTAGAGAACAAAACGTTATTATATTATATAATAAATATGTCAGCATTAATATTTAATATATTATAAAGCATAAATATATTATATTTACAACTTGCTAAATTCGTAAGTAAATCCTTTACCAGCTACCACCTTCAGAAGTACATTTACATCTCTGTTTCAGCGTTGATTTATCATATAAGTAAGAATTCCTCTTCTTTAGTCTAACATTTTTACGATTGAACGACGATTGACGAAGTGTGCCTGATTTAGTAAAAGCTAATTATGACACTGTTTGTAAGCATTTCCTGAGAACATTTACTATGGTAAGGTTTATTTTTTTTACACCATATAAAAGTAGAGATTTTGATGAATAAAAGGCTCCCAAAGTTTTTGAAAAAAGCTGATATTTTGACGGGTGACTTTTCGATTGAAAATTAGGTTGTTTTTTTGGTATTATTTCAAAATAAGGCGAAAAAATAAATATTTTCAATCAAATAAATTACAGTGTATTTAGGACATAATAAAGCAAGTTTCTACCAAATGTCGTAGAAAAAAAATAAATTTTGAAGTAGTTAAAAATAAAAAACCAAAAAGTTGGTTTTTTGAATTTTTCACCTAAATTTTGAGGTTATGTGAAAAAATTGTCAATACAAAAGTTGTAGATCTTTTTATTATCTACAACTTTGCCATTGAACTTTTTTCCGTAGGACTTGTAGTTTTGTCGGAAATCAAGAGAAACCATTTTTTTCTCTTAAAAGCTCCCCCCTCCCTTTTCCCGAACTCGGATTGACCGTAATTTATTTTTCCTTTAATTTTCATCATATTCCCCTCCTTTTCTAATGGGTTTCATCCGACTGCGATTTTTTTGCACTTTTTATTATTTTTAAAGGGATCTACCCCAGTGTAAAAATATATCGCACACCTTCAGATTTTTTGTAAAAATCAAAATTATTGTGTCAATACTAATCGTTTAGTAAATTAACTATTTTACAAAATTACATCAAGATCGTACCTTGATATAAGACTCCGACTAGGTAATTTTCCCGACTGCGTCGAAGAAAAAGGGAGTGGCATAGCGTGCGTAACAACTAAAAGAATTACATAATAAAAAAGCCATAGCAACAAAATATTGTTACAATTAACTCGTGAGTCATTGTTAGAATTTGAATTCAACAATTTTTATCTTTACCGTAAAATCTTTAACGGACGCTACGCAAGAACAATGTGGGTACCCATGTACAAATTAAATAGCGCAATTTGAACCTAATTGCGTTGTAATAAGAGCCATGGAATGCGTTAAGTTTACTGGGGGTCATAAAAATAAAGGGATATAAAGATAGCAGACGTAGACCGAGCTCTGGTTGGCGTTTTGTTTGTTTTATCTGTTCTCAACTTGAACACTTTTTCGGTTAATATATTAGAATGAATGTTGATACTTTGAATTGGTTTAATAATTAATTGAATATGTTGAATTATAAGGTGATGGGATTGTAATATTCTTACTTTTACAGACTGCGCAATTTTATAATTGCGCAGTCTGTAAACTTGGGTTTAATTAATTTTTTGTACTACATAACTAATTATTTGAATTAAATTTAGTACAGGACAATCTTTAAATGCGATAAGAATACATGTAATATTTATAAAAGAAGTATCCGAGCCCATTTAATTGATTTTAACGCCATATACGAGAAAAAGAATAAACTGATGAGTTTATGAAATAACCCGCCAGCTCTCTGACTATAAAATCTACGGGAGGTCTTCATTACATGAATGCTGTGACTCAACACAACACTTTAACGACATTTCAACTAGTGCGTTATAAAATAAAAACTAAAAATAACTTTCATAATAACGTTCAATGCACTGCAAAGTTATATTTTTGATACTTATGTAAAATAAAATAGATTTGGTTATAAAATCCGATATTTATCACACTTATTTTGGGGGTATGTTGATGAAAAAAAGACGTACTGAAAATCTTTATAAATATTACTTTCCTTTGGAAAAATGGTCCACAAATCACTAGCCACAGTAATTCTGATAACATGTCATTATACGAAACGTCTAGATTACCATAAACAAATACATTTCTACCCGCTGAAATCGCATACCCATAATTACCGTCAAGCCAAGTAATTCGTTAAGGATAGAAATATCCGCCTGGCAACAGTTTAATAAGCGGTTAACTCGCTTGCAAACGAGATTGTCAACGTCAAACTTTACGTTATACAAATGTGGCTTTTGACGGAGTTATTACAAGGGGTGCGTAGCCTTATCGAGATCATAACGAGTATAGATTACGTCGATGTTGTTGGAGTTGAGTTAAACGGGATATGTGTGAAATGCCCGGTTCATATATGACTATGAGTTTCATAGCAGCGAAGTTCCAAGTAGATGCGATGGTAATGAGTAAAGTTGAAAGTATGTGGTTAAATTGTCAATTTAAATGTGTGTTTAAATATAAACTTTATGTTTATGTAAATAGATACCGGTGAAGCTAATAATAATATAAGCGTGTTAAAAAATATGGTGTACTTTGATTTTAAATATAAAAAATACATCAGTTATCACAAAGCTTCATAATAATATGCTATTATTATTATAGCTCATCATTATTGAAGCTTAATCCGCATATTACCGCGTTACTACTGAAAAATGCTTTTAACAAAGCCAAATCACCATTACCGAAATGATGACGTTTATCACAACGCGACCACGCTTGTACAATGTACAGTGTTCAAAACGGCCACGTCCGATGAATTAATGATGAATAAATCTTTGTTGAATATGGGAAAGCAATCCAATTTTGGTCTTGGTTTGTTGTTTTGTTTGACCAAGCCCATTCCATATTAGCTTACTGTGACGTTAGAGGTGGCTGTTGTTTTACGTGCAAAGCGCAAAACTGTTCATTTATTCATGGTGGATTAATATATTCGTGGTTTGAGTTTAGTCTATGTAAACGAAGAAAATCAAATACTAGTCGAATGAAATTCTATTGTAAATAACATCATAGAATGCCTTATATCTTATCAGGTATCACACTAATAATTTTATGGCAAATTATTATAATTTATACTTAAATCATCTTATCTTTAAATTATATCTATAAAATTATTGAGAATAATTTTATAGATATAATTTAAGTAGTACCAGTAATTTTTAAACAAATCCCAAGACATCGTACATAATGCCTAATTCAACTATGAACGACGACGTACATTTTTAATTCTACCGCCATTAACTCGAAACCACGAGAGAATACCGGTTCCACGTGACCTTGAGATCATAAACCATTTTTTGTGGAACAGTTTCATATTTTATTAGTCTTTATAGCAGAACGTGACGAAAGTATGTGGAATTTTGTTAAATAACTTGGATACGAAGGATTGTTCTATATTGGACCTAAAAGACGAAGTCTGAATTTGATATATTCCCAAAAAATGGCGAAAAATACCTCTATATACCAAAGTGAAATACCACTAGATGTAGTGCACTACTTCATTTATATGGTGATTAGGTAATTTATATGTAGTAACTGAAGCTTCTAATGACTCTTTACATTATCACTGCTATTTAATGCCATGATAATGCTGGTGAATAGAGGAATCATTAGAAAATTGTAAACCATCTTCCGAGGATTTTGTTTCTTGAACAGCACGAAATATAAAACGAAATGACTACCAAAATACCACAGCTTACCTAGGCATTATTGCCCATAATTAGCCACCGGAGTAACCCAGGGCAAAAGCTAAACAATATTATTAGGTAACATTATTCGTCGCGTACCAACTACCAGTAATTAAACATATTAAGTCAACCCTAATACAGGCAACGTCAAAACTTCACCGCCACTCTAATTATGAATAAGTTAACATATTAATTATCTTATATTGACATGTTTTAATGGGAGATTCGTCGTTGTGTTAATTAAGGTAACTTGAGACAAATGTTACTTGGCTTGTTATTTAGTTTAGGTAATTTACTTATGTACACCTAAGCCAACAAAGCCTGTGTCCTTCTCTGAAATTAAAGGGAAAATATCGGCCCACTCTTTCTGTACTTGATCGTACATTTTTCCCATCGTTCCCTTATAATAAGTACAATCCTGTAGCTTATGTATTGCCATTCATATCACACCCATATTGTTTTGCAGAAGTCAGAATTACATTAATTTACTATGAATTATCAACATTTTTCCAGATAAATCCTACAGGAAATGTGATGATATCCTAACCTCAGTTCTGCTAATAAAGAATTCCATGGAAAAACGAAATAATAGTATTATATCTGATCCTTCGGTAATCCTGGATACCATTCCGTTACAACGGCAAAATGAGGTATGTTGATTAATAATTTTATGAGCGGTTTCGTGATTTTCATCCATTACGTTATGAATTGGGTCACCACTGCACTGGGGAGCTACCACACCCAGTTAAAAGCTCTAAAAATGGCAGCATAATATTGTGTTCAATATTTCATTATAAGAGGTATAATCCAGACTCAAAAAGTTCAGTATTACCTATTCATCGGTGTTCGGTTTGTTACAAAATTTGATTAGCCTTTGTAAATTGCCTTTAAATATTCTGCCCTTTAGCCCAAAAGGACTCAATGTAAATAGATGCATGTGGGCGTATTTACGACATGGACTATCAAAACAACCCTCAACTCAAATACAAAATTTAATGTATTTTTTACGACAAACTTGTAAGTCAAAGCCACTTCATTTTTCGAACACTGTTTTGTATCAAACGCAAGTGTTGTCTGTTTACTTTCAAAGTTGTAAGAAATACCGACTTAAGTGGAGAGCTTAACTTTCTATGCTTTTATTGATGTAGTCTAGGAGTTGTTACATCTCCTATTTCTTTGCCATTCTTGTTTGAAAGCGTTCTTTTACTTATATTTTCAATGGCTCTTATGTAAAAGTTGTATCTCAATACAGAACTTTGATTTTAGCCTTTGTCCTTTGTTATATTATAAATACACGTCTTATTATGCCAAAGACATGCTCGATAGATGAACTTTGACATATATTGCCTCCAACTTAAGTGACAGATGTTTAGGTACAATTTTTGCGTGGTTTAGGTATTAGCGAATAAACAATCAGTCAGACGACTTTCAACTATCCTTAGATATTTGATTATAATTACAATCGAAGGTTACGAATAACAATTTTTCGACAGTTTGCAACCTCGCAGGATAGATTACTTTTTAACGGTTTTCACAATGTTAATGTAACATATTATTGAGTATGTATACATATAAACTATAAGTATAACCTACTCATATTTTTATTGATTATGTTCATCAAATAAAGAATTACCTTTAGTTTAGGCTTAAGTGGTAAACATATGTTTACCCAGCCTTGACTGTTAAAACTTGTAAGGTTTCATGTCATGTTTCCGTGCGATTTACCGACATACGTAATGGGATAGTGATTTTTATTATTATAGTTCATTACAATGTTAGATTTATATTTATCTCGTGTTTGTGTGTCTTATATCACTGTGGAATTACTAATACTTTCTTGTGTGTATCAATTTATTCGTAACTAGCTGTGCCCCGCGGTTTTACCCGCGTTGCTCGGCTCCTGTTGTCTTAGCGTGATGATATATATCCTATAATCTTCCTCGATAAAAGGTCTATGTAACACCGAAATAATTTTTCAAATCGGATCGGATCAGTAGTTCCTGAGATTAGCGCGTTCAAACAAACAAACAAACTCTTCAGCTTTATAATATTAGTATAGATTTATAATTTCAGTTTTTACATAGGTATTAGTGTTATACAATAACAGAACATTAATACCGATCATATTTCCACATCAAAACTCGTAATCACCTTAACAGTGTCAACGTAAAAGCGCGCCAAATTTACACGGATCCAATATGGCCGCCAGCCGCGGTATGAACACACGATATTGGTTAATTAGTTAATGTGTCTAGGTGTTTTTACATTTGGGTATTAATTTTGAAATGGTGCATTAGGACGGTTGATAGGAGGAATGTATGTAGATTTGAGAATTTTATGACATAACTGATAATACCAAATTTGAGGATAAATGAAATAGATAACAAAATCATTTCATTTAGTTATAAAAATTATGTCGGTACATAATAAAGTAGGTACCTAAAATAAATTATAAAACTGAACGTTGCCAGTTGTAACGCCATGTTATCATGTTACCATACAAAGATGAGTTGCAAATTATGGTAACATGAATTAGAAATGAGGAAAATATATACAGACATCTCTGAAGCGCGTTATACAACTTGTCAAAATTTTGAGCTCGACCTAAACATTATCTCTTCTTGTAGTCCAGTCTGTGGGGAAATGTAAAAGCCTCTGCTCTAAAAAAGGTTCGGTTCGAAGGACGAAATTTCATGGTTGGAAACTAAAAATACAGACAATGAAACAGAAAATTTCAGCGACGATAATGAAGAAGCCACCATTAACCAGC